>JAODJX010000020.1:21584243-21599990 GCA_026776945.1 Isichthys henryi | reverse complement strand
GATTGGACCCAACGTTGCCCATGCACCTAAGTGTTGAATCGAACAAGGGAGCAGCCCTGTAGCACTCATGTTTGATGGACTGAGGCATTGCCTGCGGACATGGGGTAAGCTTTCTTCACGTTTACATGGAGCATTGGGGGGGGGGGGGGAGACGAGCTGTACACCATGTCCTAAAAACTTCCCCAGTTCCTGAAAATAACAAGCAACTTAAGCCTTGGTGTAAAAAAAAGTGAGAGGAAGGGAGGGTATATTTCTGTTTGTTAATAGCCAGAAGTAAAACTGTATAGCTGAATATGAATGAAATATGAGGGGGATGTATGCTTCAGGAAATGGAGTCTTTCGCATTGTTTCAGCTCAAATAAAAGTATTACTGAAGATAACGTGAAATTTAAAAAAAGTGTTTTCCTGTGACCACTCGTGGTTTGTGTGTGAACAAAGTTAACCTTTGCTGCTAAAACTGTATTGACATAAATGTGTATGTATTTAGCTAAAGATGTGGGCACCGTTTCGGTATCATGAATTCAGACGTTCCGTGCCAGTCGCCGGGGAGACAGCTATGTCATGAGGGTGCTGTCGTGATGGCGACCTTGGCGTCTGACGGCAGGTCAGTGAGCTTTACAGACTGTCCTCCTCCTGCTGATGGCTGTAGTGGGGAGGTGATGAACGGTACCCATGCAATGACAGCGGTCATGTGAAGCGAGTGCGAGAGTGGGAACTTCACACCCCCTCCCTGCCTGTGCTAATGGGGGGGGGGGGGGAGGGACAGGAGGGTGTCATGTGGAGAGTGTGCACGGGGGGAGCCATCTCGCCTGTCCGGACCTGTACTCTGGCTACCCAGGGGTCCTGTGGCGGTCCAGCTATGACGACACAGATGATGATGCCGGATTTGGCAGCACTGGGCTGCCTTCAGACGTCTGAGGTTCAGACTGTTCTTCTACAGTCTACTCGGTGGGTTACTGCCCATTTTGGCACCAGTGCTGTAGATGCCCGTTTCAGTCAGCTGGGAGCCTTTCTCCTTCTATATATGTCCCGCTGTGATAAAGCTGCGCAGTGTAAAGCTAATCATTTGCTCTCCGCCAGATAAGAACGTGTGCCTTCAGTACCCAGGAAGAAAGGGAAATAGGTCCTTGTGGTTGTGAAACACAGCGACTACGTGGTCAAGAAACAAGCACCTCTACTCGCCTGTAATTAATAATTAAGGCGGTAAAGCATGTTTGCTGCGTGTTAGGAGATGTGCCCAGAAGCAGTGGTGCAGCCTTTCGCACGTTTACACTATGCTCGTTTAAGTTATTGAGCAGCGCGTCTTCCAGAAATATCCCAAGGGTGCAAATAGAAATGGCCCAATCCACTTTTTGTTCCTTCTGGGTCTGTTTCCTGTCAAAAAAAGAGCCCGATTTTTCGCACTGGCTTGTTACTCTATTAACTTTCAGCCATTGCTGTCAGTGTGTGGTTGTAGGACACGGGTCAGGGGGTAGAGTCTGCTGCAATAAAGGACCTGCATAATGGGGAACACTGACCCGTTGTTCGTTGCTTAGCAACAAGAAGCTTTGCCTTGTTCCTTGTATCCTGATGCGTTGCAGTTCTCAGAATTTTTCTTGTTACTGGTGACATTTTACTGGGTTCATTTCCTAAGTGGCAGGAGGACAATGAGGTTTGATATTTGCAGCTCTACTCCTCTTTTAGATCTTGGTATTTTAATGTTTTAGTTAACAGGTTAGAGGTTCATAGCTAAATTACATGTACCCTTCAGTTATAAGCCATGGAACGTGGTGTAGAGCAGCTGATCTGAAGGAGGCCATTAGTGCTCGCATATCCAAACCCTGTATCGTTCAGCTTGCCATCTAGGTGGCTTCCAGATGAGCAGCGTGCTAAGTTGGGTCCCGTTACTGTCACGCCACCTTGAGCGACGTGCTCTGCTCAGATTTTCCGTTTCGACGCCGTGCTTAGAGTTCAAGCAGATTCAGCTGCTGTCCATCCTCCGCCCGACCTCTTCAAGGCGCTGCCAGTGAGTGAACAGCTGCGTGTGATGTGAGCCGAAGCGACATGACAACATAGCGACGGAACGATGGAGGGGAAGCTCATAGCTTGTGTCAAGTCATTTATAAATAGCATTTAAAAATGCTAAGTGTTTACCGAAGTGCTATACAACATAGTAAATGGAAACTATACATAAAATCCTACCGCAAAATTTAAAACAGTAAATCCAGTGATAGCGATCATTATACATGGAATCCAACAATATTATTTTAGAATCCTGCAGTTTCCCGATCTGTGTAGCACAACGTTAAAATCATATCATGATCTAGGAAAAAGGCAGCTTATCAGGTATCAGGTGTTAGCTATCAGGCAAGGATGGCAGGTTTGAAAAAGGCTGGAACATCTGAAATGGATGGTTAGCACGAGGATCTTGACTTCACTGTTTAGTGTCAGTGAGAGACCATATCTACTGATCCTAACGTAGTTATCACGCACAAGTAACCAACCGAAAAAGACCGTCTCTGGAGGAGAGCCCTTTACGATGGCATCTCGGATCCTGGTTCAACGACACTTCTTAGCAACACCGCTCATGTAAGAGAATGGAGCGTTAACACCGAGCTCTTTGCGAGGCTCGACACGTACCAGGTGCAAGCAGCCTAACCGCACAGGTGTTTTTTAATTGTTTATTTTTATATAGCGCCTTTCATAACACAGTCACCCAAAGGCACTTGACAAGTGTGTGTGTGGCAATCCATTACTGCATCAAAGAGGGAAAAGGGAAAGAGAGAAGGAATGCCAGAAGACAACGGAGGAGAGGAACCAAAAACTGGCTTCCCAGCCCCCCCGGGTGGGCTAGCATAATAGAATGCAAGGAGAACGAGCCTTTATTAATAAAAACAGGGTGGAAGCTGTGATCAGAGTCAATCAGTGAGCCAGTTCTCCAAGCAGGTCTGTGTGAGCTGGTAGATGCTGGGCCGCACTCACGGTGTCACAGATCATAAGCATGTTCTCAGGATTGTTTGTTGTCTGTCTGTTGCTCTAGGGTGTGCAAAGAGGGTGCCGCTGGGTGACATGGCTTACACGCTGGCCAGCGAGCCGGGGAAGGGGCCCGCAGTCAGCTCCCCGTACTGCGTCACCAAAGTGGAGCTGTCCGTCTCGGGCGCCAACCTCCTGGACCGAGATGTCACTTCCAAGTCCGACCCTTTCTGCGTGCTCTTCCTGGAGGTGGACGGCAACTGGGTGGAGGTGAGCGGCTGTGGTGAGCAACGGAGAGCCTTTTCGCACGTATATGGGACAGGTACTCGCATTACGATGCAAGGCCAGGGGACCCGTTGATCATATTGGAGTGATAGACGATATACAAAAATATCCCCCACTGGGAAAAGAGGTCTGAATAATGAGCTTTGAAGTTCACTTTATTGTCTGCATATGTGGGAAGGAGTTTTCAGGTCTGCTAAAAAGAACAGAGTCCACTCACTGTTTGCCGATGAATCCTTGCGCATATTATCTTTTTAAATAATCTTTGCAAAACCTCTTTATAGAAAAGATGAGAGTGAGAAACGGAAGCTGGGGTTAGACGAAGTGTCAGATCCGGGGGGTGGTGTGTGTCTCAGCTGGTTAGGCCACTGTGCCTATGATCGAAAGGTCATTGTTTCGAATTCCGGGGGTGGCAGAGTGATGTCACTATTAGGCCCCCGAACAGAGCCCTTAACCCTCCCTCCCAACGCAACCCACCCCACCGCACCCCAGTGCTGCATGCTGGCTGACTGTGCTCTGTGACCCCCCCAAGCTTCCTCTCACCTGTCTGTCTGTCTCATGCAAAGCAAGATGGGGAACAAGAAAAGATAATTTGCCCATGGAAATAAAAAATGTGAAACTGCAATGACAAGTTCAGATTTTTTTTATTGTTTCATGCGTCCTAGAAACACAGTAAAATTCTTATGCCACAGTTGCAGTGTAGAGGACAGGTGCAGGTGGGGCAATAGGACAGACAGCAGTGCAGGAAGAGACAAGACAGTAAGACACTGCAGTATAACAACAAGGGGACAATAAATATGCAATAAGTAGGTGATGCATCAGGGAAGGATGTGCAAATATTCGCAGTGGTAGTACAGTCCTGATAAAGTGCGGAAGTGGAATTTAATAACTGTGCAGTGAGGACAGATGCGGGTCACTGGTTGTTTAGTGACTTGATAGCTTGAGGAGAGAAGCAGCAGTGAGGGCTGCAATTAAAAGTAAACAGAGTGCAGTGTGTCCATGCGGGATCCAAGCCGGAAACACAGATGGCCTTTGGCTGTTTCATTTGGTTTGTGCAGGTTGCGATGCTGTAGACAGAGTGAAGCGCGTAAACGTGGCAGAACCCACCAGCCCCGCATATACTCCATTCGTGATGCATCACCTATTTATTGCGTATTTATTGTCCTCTTGCAGTGTCTTACTGTCTTGTCTCTTCCTGCACTGCTGTTTGTTCTGTTGTCCCCCCCCCTCCACCTGTGCCCTACACTGCAACTGTGGCATAAGAATTTAACTTCTGAACACACATAGCAATAAGAACTGGAAACTTGTCATTGCAGTTTCACATTTTTTATCTCCATGGCAAATTGATCTGTTCTCATATCCCATCTTGGTTTGGCCTCCAACAAAACCTTTGTTTAAAATGCGGCAAAATGTCTTCAGCTGATTTGTGTTTGTGGTTTCGGACCTAGTTTTGGGTAGAGAGCGCGTTGGGCGCAGCTAATGGAGACCCAGCACTGGCAATGCGTCCGCGATGCCGGAGCGACGGTTGCCAGGGTTACGGTGTAAGCGTGGTTTGTGCTGGAACAGAGCGGTTAGCATGGGCTGTAGCGGAGAGCGAATCCTTTGAAGACGCAGAAAAGCGCCATTTATATCGGCAGAGTGGGGAGGGGCAACAGGAAGCGGTCGGGGGAGCGTTTAAATGCAAGGAAATGAGAATGAGGCTTAGGGTAAATGCATTAGCATCAGTAGATTGCTTTATATCAATGAAGATCTCTATGTCGGGCGCAGATATAGACTAAGAAAATGATTTGAAGGGAAGAGACATTCAGTAAAGCTTTAAATGTCATGATGTCATCAACATAATGGTTATCTAAGTTGCAGGAGGTTGTCATGTAGAAATGGTTTTCTTTGCAATGTATATAATTATAAAGAGTTTTGTGTATATATAGATAAAGTCTTGTCTTATGAGTATGTCTTTGTATGATAAAGACAGGTTTGAAATACAAAGGTCATTTGTAATGTGGAGTTTATGATCCGAGACGAGAACCATGGCTCCTGTCTGAGGAATAACGGTGCGGTTTGCAGTCTGCCCCGGTTCCCTGCTGCGAACGGCTTGTGCATTTGCAAACATAATAAAAAGACAATTGAATGTGAATGACAGTCATTTAAAGAGAGGGGAAAAAGAGGGCCTCAGCCAGGCACCACATGCCCGGTAGCCTACAGCAAGCCTTTGAGTGTAGAAGCGACAGGCCCACGACGAGTCAGTGGGCTGAGCCCTGCGTGTCGTCTGTGCTGTGACTCAGAAGGCTCTCCGTCCAGCCTCAGAGCCGCGAGTCTGACTCACGCAGTCCGGCTCGCTAGCACCGTATTTTCAAATCCGCGTCTGTGTTTCCGCTGCGTGTTCGTGCGCGTGTGAGAGGGCAATGCTGAAGGTGTGTGCCGAGTTCAAATTAAACCCATTCAAAACGGTAATGATAGCAGGGGAGGGGAGCATCACCCATCTCCCCACAGGAAAAAAACACGCACGTCCGGATGGCCAGTACGCTCCTCAACACAAGTCATGTAACAGGTTTAGAACGAATGATGTACGCAGAGCACTGGCGTACGTTACATACTTCACATCCGAGCATTTTCTTAAAAACGTGTTGCAATGATTATACCATCAGGGTAGTTTAACAGTCCAATCCAAGCTCTTTGTATATAAAAGGAGGGTTTGCGCTTGTTATTGCTGGAAACGCACTGCAGTGAGGGGAGGAGGACTAACCCCTCCCAGAACATAATGTTAAAATAGTCAAACCTCATCTGTTTGATATGTCATGTAGAGCAGGGATAAGCCACATCCTCTAATGGAACATAGGGTCAGAGTGATGGTTTGGTATATCTAGGTTAGACAAGCCACCAGTTTGCTATATGAGATATATATATAACGAGAGCTCATCCGGCGGGGTTTGTACTGTAACGCCCAGTGTGACATCCTGTTCGCGGAGAGCAGGGGCTGCCTGGTATTGAGATGTCAGCCATGATAGTTGTGAGTGTGGTGTGAAGGTCCTTCAGCTATAGGCGCACAGGAACTGAGGCTGAGCGTAGGGGACGGGGACGGGGGGGGCAAAGGGGTGTCTAGGTTAGTTAGGGGGAAAACACCACACACAAAGACCTAACACCACCAGTCATTTCCTCTGGTGCCCCGACAGTCCCTTAAAGTTGCCAAAAATTGCTATATTAGCTGCCATACTTCAGGATTGGCAACTTTGGTCAGGTGGTCAGCACGAGGTTTTCAGTTTGAGATGAGTCTGCACACGCATTTACATGTATGTAAGAGTTCCATTACCTTGTGAACAGTCCGTAGGGTTTGCAAACTGGCCCAATGCTTTTGATGTAGGCAATTTGAGGCTTATAATGGAATAATATATTGTAGATGTGCTGTATGATTTCTTGCGTGAGCATGAGTCTGAAAGCGTGAGAGTCACACCAGATGTGTGGGAGTCGGCAACCCTGATACTCAAGTACTTCACTTGCGGGTGTGTGTATTTGTGTGTGTGTGTGTGTGTGTGTGTGTGTGTGTGTGTGTGTGTGTGTGTCTGCCCCTAACCTACAGTGAGCTGCTGTCTTGTCCTTGTGTCCAGACTCACCATGACATGATCAGTGTTTGGAAGGAGGACGGACGGACGGATGGATGGATGGATGGATTAACCCTTGCCACCCTGAAAGTAATCGCATGTGCCGTGTGTGTCTCTGTGCAGATGGGCCGGACGGAGACAGCCTTGAACAACCTGAACCCTGTCTTCGGAGAGAAGTTCCAGGTGGACTATCACTTCGAGGAGGTCCAGAAGCTCAAGTTTGCTTTGTTTGACGAGGACAAGTGTAGCACCCAGCTGTACGAACACGACTTCCTTGGGGAGTTCACCTGTACACTTGGGATGGTATGGTCTGGCTTACTAACATATTTCCTGGCCTTTGTCTGTCTAAGTTTTCCTTTCTTCTCACCTGTCCCCGAACGTCTTGCCTGTTCCCTACCTCTCACCAGATTGTTTCTGGCAAGAAGCTGCAGCGGCCGCTTATTCTGGCCAATGGTAAGCCGGCAGGTAAAGGAACCATCACGGTGAGTGGATGCACACTAATAAACAAAACTACTGACAGCTGCTCCATGATAACCCTTGTTACAGCTTGAAACAGGAATCAATGTGTATAACCACAGGTTTCTTATTTGCATGTATTTCCAAAGATTACAGGGCTTTGAGTGGCTTAGAATTCCAAAGCCCAGGTTACTCCTCAAACGTGTCATTTACCTTCTATGCATAGGAGCTCCCATGGGTGGAGGAAATGAATCCTTTGTCACATGGAGGGAGTGAATAGCCTGTCTGGTGGCCCTGAGTTACTGGGTCTGAAGGATGTCAGTCATATTACTGCTCCAATCAGCACTCAGCCCTTGTACATGGAGTCAGCTGATTTGCAGTGTGAAAAGAGGCTGGTTTAAGGTTGGGGGACGGCAGTAGGATTGTGTGGATCTCCCATGCTAATGACTGAAAGTAGGCTGCAGTGTTCAATTCTGTACAGACCCTTAACCAATCACAGGGGTGATTCTAGGATTTTTGTTTCAGGTGGGGGCAGAAGAGGGGCCATAATTCATACAAAGGGGGCCAGTCTTATCATTGGCCAATGATATGGGGAGGGGCCACTCTGGGGGCCAACTAGTTTTCAGGTGGGACCAGTGCCCCAGCCCTGTGTGTATGAAAATGGGGGTGTAACTGGCAATTCAAACAAGAAGAAAGTACAAATTATGAGTGTGGTTGTATGTTGTTTTTAACAGGATGATACAAATAATTTTCAGTACACAAAATTCTTGAAACAGGACCGTGCTTTTGGTCTGAAGGGTCTATTTCTGTCCACTGCACAGATAACAGCTCAGGAGTTGTCAGACAACAGGATAATTACACTGAGTTTTTGTGGGAGGAAACTGGACAAGAAGGTGAGAGGCTTTTCTCTTAAAAGAAAGAGTCAGAATAGATACTGCTTTCTTAATTCCAGCTTTATTGCGTTACGTTTCATAAAAGGCATCCAGAAAAAAGGAGAGTATCTGCAAGGGTGAAAGTGGATTGTGTTAGTTTATATAACATGACAACTGTTGAGTTCTTATATATTTCTGACTCCTTCAGGATTTCTTTGGTAAATCGGATCCTTATTTAGAGTTCCACAAGCAGGGGGAGGACGGCAAGTGGATGATGGTGCACCGGACAGAGGTGGGTGGCGAGACAGCACAGTATTAAATGGCCACCGAATCTCCCGCAGAGGCTGCGTCAGTTAGCCTCATCGTCCATCTTTCAAGTGCTAATCAAGTACGGGGTTGCCAGACTCTGTCAGCCATATAAAGGAAAGTTTCATTGACTCTAAGCCACTAAACCACTTTCTTTGATGGTTGTTGGCAGACGGTGTTTAAAGATGGCTAATGTCGACCTTAAAACAACATTGATGGTGTAAATGAATTTGAATAATTTTCATTAACAACCCGTGGTATTTAAATCACCGCTTATGGAATGCGAGCAGTGACGAACTGGAGCCTGTTACAGGCACATTTTGGTTATAGGACAGCCGGGACACCCACCACACAGACGTGCGTTCCCCATGCTCACTGGGCACCTCCTTAGATGTGGAAATAAAATGCACGGAGCTGGGGCCAGAATTCACACATTTGTTTGAGTTCGCGGCACCGTACCACACTTGTGTAATCACATTCATGTCATTAACATGTTTTTTTTCCATTTCTGAACAGTAACAGATGTGTTGCGAACTTAGCCGTAGGAAATCGTGTTAAATTAAATTTAGTTTTAAATGTTAATTTATCTGATTATAGCAATTATTCGTCAGCCCATATTTTCAGTTAAAACACCCACATATATTTACATGTTAATATAGTTTGCATATTAATTCACATTTACATTTATTTAGCAGATACTTCTGTCCAAAGCAATGTACAAGTGAGGCAAACAGCACATGACTAACATACGACCGTCAAGGAGTCAGGTTGGCATAAGTGCATTTAGGCTGAGCTTCCAGTGAATACCCAGTAATAGGTATAAGCAGGGTTAGAGCAAAAGCCACACAATGCATTTCAGACATAGCAAGAACCTTGTAGGACTATTCATTCAACAGACAAATTGCTGCACCAAGGACATTCAGGATGTGTGAGAGAACAGCAAGGAAACATAGAGAGCTAAAGGCTAGTAGAGATGCTCAGGGATCAGATGAGTCATTAAGCATTTCTTGAAGGTTGAAAGAGAATATGATGATTAAATGTGGTTTGGAAGCTCATTGCACCATCGGGGGAACCACACGTGAGAAAAATGTGGATTGAGGAAAAAACCTCAAAGCAGTGTTGGTTTGCTGAACGAAGAGCGTCGTAGGTACGATGGGTTGTAGATCTTGAGGAACATCTTTATGGAAATGAGTGCCCATCCATTAAGGGATCTGAAAGCTAGTTCCAAAGATTAGCACTTGGTGCGAGCATCTATTGGGAGCAAGTGAAGAGAGACAAGGAAGGGTGTAACATGAGAACATTTAGGCTGATTGGATACCAGATGTGCTGCCACAAAGAGTTGCAATATTATAGTGATGAGAAAACAAGTGTGTGGACTAGAAGATATGCTGCATGTACAAAGAAATACGACCTGATTATTTTGGTGTTATACAGGGTGATTCTGCAATACTGGGAGACAGCTGTTATGCGGTCAGCAAAGGAGAGCTGGTTGTCCATCATTATCCATAACTTCCTGGCGGCCGTAGATGGAGACAACGTCAATTATCCAATCTGTACGGCCAGTGCTGACCCAACCGTCTTGGGGCCCTCAACAACGTTTCAATTGCAACCGATGGCCAGGGGCGGATTAAATGGGCAGGGGGGTGGGTTGCTGACGATTAAATTTGCTGAGCCTGGGTGGAGATTGATTGTCCCATTTTGCCCAGATTTTGCTGGGGCATTAAGCAGTCACTTAGTTTGTTCGTGTCTTGGGATGGTTCTGTGTACAATAATGTCATGCTGGATTGTAGGGCTAGTATGAAACACATGATTTAAGCTGGGGGTGATGATCTCTTTTCCGGGCTGCAACGTCCTCAAGGCATGCAGAGATCATGTCATCGGGAGGGAAGTTTAGGTAGAGTTGGGTGTCACATAGCAAGGTTGTGGTAGGAGAAGTCCTCTGACTAGATGATCGGCCATAGAGAGGTGATGTATAGAGAGAACAAGAGGTGACCAAGGATTGCACCTTGAGGGACATCCATTATTACCTTATATGACATGGACTCCAAAGTTGGAATGATTGCCCTGACAGGCAAGACTGTAAATGTTTCAGAGCAGTTCCCGTCAGGTCAAGTCGAGATGGTAGCTGGGAGTATTTAGTAGTTTATAGTGTTTAAGACTGTAGAAAGATGTCTAGGAGGGTCTAGGAGGTTGGTCTGTGTGAAACAGATCTATCAGTCTATCTGTCTGTCCATCCATCCATCCACCCATTTCCTACTCCATAGCATTTTAAATTTTCAGGTTCCTTTCTACAATTCTCACATTTCTTCACATGGATTGTTCTTCTGGGTTTTCTGAACCATGTGCCTTCACATCTGCCCTGAATACGAATAGTTCTGTTATGCTAGGTGTTCTATAAGCACATTCTCACGGTCATGGCTGGCGTTTCAGCCGTGGCAGCAGTCATTAAATGACCCCGTTTTCTTGACGGCAGAATATGGCAAAGAGGTTCAAACAGGACGACATGTGATTTATTCATGTCATGCATGTGGTTAACCCGCTGCTTTACCCTTACGGGAACAGAGTCTACCTGCCTTCCTCATTTGTGGTTGGCATATCATCTTTGGTTCTGTGCCGGGCACCTGGGCGGCATGCTGTACGATATAGAGAGATATCTGGGCAGTGTAATGGGATTTTCTTGGGAGTTAAGTCAATGCAAGTTTCCCTAAAACTCAAAAATAATGAGCAATGTGGTCACATACAAAGAGAGGGAAAACAATGACATAAACCTCGAACCCAGGAAATTTATGCTCATAGCACTGTTTAGTACAGTTTCCACTCTTGCACTAAGACGGTGTTCCATATTTGTTTACCTCTGTGGCATCTACCTGTGCTCCTTCTGGTTTCAGGTAATCAAAAACACTTTGGATCCAGTCTGGAAGTCCTTCACAATGCCCCTCATCTCGCTCTGCAATGGGGATGTAGATAGGAGCATCAAGGTAGGTGCCGTTGTAGGACATGGGTAGGTTCTGAAACCTGGGAGGGAGAAATTGCATGGACTCTAAAGTCGCGTTTCGTGGTGTAATCGAGTGTGAAGTTTCCGCAATTTTAAACTTAAGGGGCGTTGTCTCTATCGTAACTTTCCAGAGTTAGGTGGTTACACCGTAGAACACAGGAGCCTTTGTCTGACCCACAGAAAACTGTGAGGTTCAGGCCTAAGCCTGGGGTTCTCCTGCTGCACTGTGGGAATGTAATCGCATGCTGTTTTTGTGATATTCGTCTCCTGGGGAGTTTACACAATAAAGCCGAAGAAGGTTCTGAAAATACAAAAAAAAATACAAATAAAATTGGCGTAAAATTTATAAAATGTTGGCTTAATATTTAATCAGCGTACGGAGAACAGAGCCGCCCTGGGACTTTTTAATATGCAGGCTTGCCTTCCTCCTTCTCTCGAGACGACTGTTCTGCTAATGTTTAGCTGTTGGAAAGATTTCGAATTTTTTTTTTGACCTGATGAAATCCAGTCTCTCTCTCTCTTTTTTTTTTCTCCCCCCCTCACACATTCTGGCTCGAAACTCCTCCTCCTGCAGGTTGTGTGCTATGACTACGATAATGACGGAGGACACGACTTCATTGGAGAATTTTACACCACTGTCAGTAAAATGAGCGAAGCCCAGAATCCACAAGAGGTAGGAAGGGACATTTTTGGGTGGGGTGAGGGGTGCCTTGGTAATTCCGCGTGTACTGGCACTCAATGGCCACTTTATTAGGTGCCCCTACATAGTACCACATATGACCCCATTTTTTTGTGCAAAACATGAGTTGCATTTGCACCCGACTGTTTTTCTGAGCTGTTATTTTTGCACCAGTGTCCTTCCTGTTAGCGTTAACGAGTCTGTCCATTCTCCTCTGACTGCTCTCATTAGCGAGGTGTTTTCAGCTACAGAACTGCTACTGACAGTAAGGTTTTTTGTTTATTGCACCCTTCTCTGAAATCCCAGGAGGGGGTGACTGTTTCTGAGATGCAGAATCCACGTCTGGCACCAACAATTATACCACGTTTAAAATCACTTAGCCGTTCTGATGCGTACTCAAAGAGTAATTGGATCTCTGGCCTCCCGTCTGTATGCCGTATGTATTCAAATGCAGTCACATGATTCTCTGTTTTCATGAGCAAGCTGTTTGCATTAATGAGCAGGTGTATCCCTAATAGAATGGCCATTGAAAACGCTGCCATATATATGCACACCATTCAATCGCAAATTTGTAGTTAATTACCTGGGTATAATGATTTAGTTTTTCAGAGTTTATCATATGCTAATATACTAAGGTATGTGGGGCTCTCAAGTCTCACGCATTGACCGTGAGACACGAGCATTTCAACCAGTTCACACGCTGACACGCCACACCTTGAGCTTCTTACGCTGAGAAGTAAGGGGTAGCGCTCACCGAGGTGTCCTCTTATATAGAATTAATGGACGAGGCGCTGGCATACGGAGTGAGGTTTTCCGCCGAGCTCATAGCCGTCCCAGTTGAGTTGGGCAGAGTTACTAGACACCTACCAGCCAATCAGAAACGAGCATTTGTTACATGTGATCCCGCTACAAGCACATTGTCACATGGATGCTCGCATACAGTATACGGGGTGTAGACAGGGTGGAAGCGCCAGAGCGTTGGCCGTGAGACACACGCTCCGCCCCTAATCTCACTCCAAACTTTTGTGGTAGTTATTGTGTCTCCATCCTATTGTTTTAGAATTGCTGTGGGGTTTTAGGGCTTGAAAGCTTGCTCACAAGAGCATATTGCTGGGAAGGTGCGACCTGGGGTATTAGTTTAATAGCGTGTGTTTTGAAAGTTTGCTGAGCGCGTCGTCTTGCTAAGAGTCATGCCTGACTGCGGGGGAAATGGGCTTTTATCGGCCAGTGCCTAAGCATTCTGCCCTGCAGAGAATAACGAAGGCGACGGCAGCAGCGAGAGCACAGGGGCCCCGAGCTGAAGCAGAATGGGCGATTTTCTGCTGGATTCACATGTACATCGAGACTAATGGCCCGTGGCGGCAGCGCCGTTCACCAAAGCCCTGAAAACAGACGCTAAGCACAGTGCTGCCACCTTTAAGTCAGAATAACTTTTCTGCTAATGTCATTATTTCTTTCCGCAGCCAGGGTATGTAGATGCATATATAAGCTTTAGTAGCATCTCTCAGGTATAAACAGCATGTGCTGCCTAGGTCAGGAGTCAGTAGCCAGCAGTACCGTGCTCTCTATAGTGAGCTGATTCGCAGTGGCTCCCGGGTGTCCCTGCGATTCCAATAAGAAGTCAGGATGTCTCCCCTGGCGGTGGGATCCAAATCCCACTTCTGACAGGACATTTAAAGCAAATAAGACATTAGGGATGGCGCTCAAAGGACCAGTGGGTTGCTTTAACATTTCCATAATTGTAGTGTGTTATAATGCCTGTATTAGCAGCCCTCTTCTTTGAAGACCTCTCTGTTTAATGGAGACTTGTAAGACAGACTTTCAGTAAGAATTCGTTGAAAGCTTGGCACAGAGCTAATGACTGGAGAAATGAGGCTTCGAGACCAGTGGGTGGGAGAGTGACGTTCTGCTAGTCACTGATTGGACGAGGCCACTTTCTACTGATCTCATTATTCGTTCCCATTGGCTGACAGACAGCAGTGATTGACAGCACACAGAAATGCCTCCCACTGGTGGCTCCTCCAGCTGCATGAAACTACAACGCGGGGGACGGTTTGCCATCTGCTCAGACCTGTCATCTTCGTGCCGAGTTACAAATGCTAAAATACTGTATTTTCCAGTGGTGCCAGTTTGTTGCTCCAGTTGAATTTAGCTGCTTTAAAGACAAAGGCGACAAACATTATGTAACATTCCAATGAATCAGTGCTCCTCTTACTTCATGTCTGAATGTGTTTGTCTTAGAGAGTATTGGTAGTGGAGCTTTGACGCTTCGCTGTAGAGCCAATCTAGGCAGATTGAACACACACAGCTATAACACAGGGTATATGTACTTGTAGCAGGTAGCATAATGGTTGCGGGAACTGAATTTGTGACCTGATGGTTGTTGGTTCAAACCCATTGCACCCATGCATTTATATAACTAAAACTGGTGAATTACTGCATCATATAACTGCATTGGTTTTTAAGTCACGTTTGTTCAGCAACATAATACTGATGATGATGATGATGATGTCATTGCAGGTAGAGTTTGAATGCATAAATCCGAAGAAACAGAAGAAGAAGAAGTCTTACAAAAATTCTGGGATCATCATTCTGAAGTCGTGCACGGTAAGCGCTGAGTACCTGCCTTAAGCCAGCATGACCTTTCTGTTCATTAAGAGCAAAGCAGATCTGCCATGCATACGTTCAAAAGTGCTGCACTTTCATTAATGTGTAACTGCTGATAACTTTAATGGATCGATGTACTCAGGTCAACGTTGACATCACAATCTTCTGTGTCATAAATACTCTCAAAAATTGATTATGAACATTTAGAAGACGTGTGGTTTTGTACGGTCACCCCGCACCTTGGGTCTTTGTACCTCAGCTGTGTTTGTGCAACGATCGACGACACCCTGGATTTTAAATCCTTCGTGGTTGACCACAGGCTCACCAAATTAGATTGTGTTTTTTGGTTAGCCATGGATGTACGACGTATGATAATGAATCACATCAAATCACGGTGTGTTTTGTTGCGTTTCTTACCAATCAGCGAGACAGAGTAGAAGTGGGTTTGATCAGCATGTGTAGCGTGAAATGGGGTGGCATGTAACAAACTAACAATGTCTATTAAAGTAGAATGTACTGGAGAGTAAAATGTAAGGTGTTTTCTTCAGATTGCGAGAGATTACTCTTTCTTGGACTACATCTTGGGAGGATGCCAGCTCATGTTCACTGTGAGTATTAGGGTTGTGCTTTTCCCTCATTTCACGCACACACCCTCCCTCCCCCACTCCCCTGTGACTCCATCACACTCCACTGATGATGTCACTGAGCCAGTAGGTAATGATTCGCATCCTGGAGTTGTGACCTGAGGGTTCTGGTTCAAGTCTCAGAAGTGCTTTTGCTGTAATGCTCTTGAACGAGATCCTGAGCCCAAACAGGTCCGAAGAAATGTACAGCTGGATTTTTTTGGATGAAAGTGTCAGCTAGGAACCTAGAAACTAAAAATAGCGTGTAATATAACACCAGCCTCGTAATGCTTCCGATCCCACACGCCTTTCACAGACCCTCCCAGTGGCAAGAGCCTCCCAGACCCAATAGCTGGCCTGGTTCATGACAGGAGTGCCT
>JAODJX010000020.1:21565072-21576639 GCA_026776945.1 Isichthys henryi | reverse complement strand
CCACGAACGCCGAGCGTGGCGTCCCGGTGGCCCGTGTTCAGGCTCTGCCTCCCACGAACGCCGAGCGTGGCGTCCCGGTGGCCCGTGTTCAGGCTCTGCCTCCCACGAACGCCGAGCGTGGCGTCCCGTGTTCAGGCTCTGCCTCCCACGAATGCCGAGCGTGGCGTCCCGGTGGCCCGTGTTCAGGTTCTGCCTCCCATGAATGCCGAGCGTGTGCTGTCACGCTCATATGGGTGTGACTGTTTCTGCAGCCTCATTAACAAGTTTCCTAATAAGTAAACTTATTAGCTCATTAAGGAGGCAGACATCTGAGGACATGCAGCGGAGTGCGGTATGAAATGCTAGCAGGTGGTCCATAGAATCAGGGGTTCTCACAACTCCAAATTACCCAGGAGCCTCTGACCATGTTAATGTGCGCCTGGTAGGGGGGGGGGACAGAGCTTGAGAAGTGGGAAGGGGAGATACGGTGTTCAGAGAGAGGGGTGGGGTGGACTGGGACAAGGAAGGTTAGGGGGAGGAGTTAATGGAGCTGACTGACAGCTGGGCAGCATAGCAGTGAAGGCTGTGGCACTGTGACCCAAAGGAAGAGCCCTGGTGCTGTTCCCTTTAGCCTGTGATTAGCCTGTGATTAGCCTGTGCTGCTACAAGATCCAGCCATTTAAATGGGCAGAACCTGCAACATGATAATCAACAGAACAGAGTAAAGCAGTGTAATGAGAAAATGTCAGGCTTTTATTTGATTTATTATGTCAGTGTGCGGTGCTTCTCTGTACATAGATGCATTTCTCACTCCTGGTTAAATGACTTCACCTTTGCTGAAGCGATTTGTCTCCTTAACGGCAGAAAGCATTAACACAGGAATTTGTTTTGCCGTTTGAATGTGGACCGCAGGGACTGTAAGAATCACTGGATTTTTCTTTTTAAAGATGGCAAACAAACCACTTATTTACATCACTTCTTACATGTGAGTATTTGGAGAGTATTTGGCATGTGTGGATAGAGGCTGGTGAGGTCCAGTGTAATTATGGGAAGAGGTTGGTCATAGTATCACAGAAAAGAGTCAGGGGACACGTGAGCAGATGTAGCCCCATGTGTGACATGGGTAAAGGTCAGTGCCCTCTGCCTATTCTACAGTCAGTACATTTACATGCACACTAAGAAAATTGAATTATTTTGACAAAAACCGGACATGTAAACATGTTTGTCCAACTGAAATCGCACTAAATCGAATTTCTTGAAGTCGGACTAAGACGCCCAGATAATGCAATTGGGAGTCCATTTACTCACTCCCAGATGTATACTTTCAATCGGACCCAATTGGCCTTAGCGCTCTGAGTATGCTCCACAGCCCCCCCACCCCCGTGAAATGAAGATGCTGGTACACAGAAGAAGCTTGAAGCATAGCAGAGGATGCACAGCGCATATAAAATGTACAGCGCTGTAAAAATGTCTAATTCTAAGGGGCACTTTTCCATTGTACCAGGTACTGCACTTTTGGTACTTCAAGAAGCTCTAGCATGATATCAGTGCTTGTATGCTTTAAAATGCGCTTTTCCATATTTAGTGTAGGATTTTTTCCTCTCTACCGTGACTTTTCAGGGTCTCTTGCCCCTTTCCCGGCTACTGAGTGAATCTTTCTCTCATCTCTTCAGTGATAAACAGAACAGTGGCACTCTGTTCGGGATCCGAGGTCTATCCCGCAGACGGATGAGCGATTCCTCACTCGCTTTGAATGATATCTCGGCCCCCGTCTCTCCACAGTCCTTATTGCCCTCTTCCGTATCTATTGCCCAGGCGTCACACGGGGGCCGTGGATCTCTTCCCTGAAAGAGAGCTGGGGGGGGGCGTGGAGAGGTGTCAATGGCTCCCAGCTTCCTATGAATCACAGGCTGCCTTTTTAGCTCGTTCACAGCACTAGTATTTCATTCCCAAGAACAGCAGTGAACCAGCTCTGGGTACGGATGCAGGGGGTGTATACAGGGGTGGGGCTACAGAGGCACTAGCCCTACCTCAAAGCTGATTGGCCCCCTCCCCTGTCATTCACCGATTCCAAACATATCATTGGCTAACAAGATTGGCCCCTCTGTATGAATTATGACCTCTTTCATACTTCCAACCACAAAAAAAACATCCTAGAATTGCCCCGGTTTGTTTATCAGAATGCTGCTTTATGACTGGCATAAGCAAACACCCCTGGAATCCACTGTTACTCATACTGGTGTTATTCCTACTGTTCCTCTTCAGGAGGAGATGCATGTGACTCCTGCTTCACCCTGCTAATTGTAGTGTCCCCCCCCCAACCCCCCCTGCACAGCAATACTTCATTCTGCTGATCATCACGGACGGCGTGATCAGCGACATGGACGAGACGCGGCATGCCATCGTGCAGGCTGCCAAGCTGCCCATGTCCATCATCATCGTGGGCGTGGGCAACGCCGACTTTGCGGCCATGGAGTTCCTGGATGGGGATAACAGTGTGCTGCGGTCCTACACAGGCGAGGAGGCCATCCGGGACATCGTGCAGTTTGTCCCCTTCCGTGATTATCGCAACGTGAGTGACCCTGCCTCCTTCCTTTCAGCAAAATTTAGTTCCACTTTTCGCCACCGGGCTGGTGCATTTTCTGAAGCGATTTCGTACCCAGTCATGCTGTTTTATGTTTCACTGGATCCAGTTTACATTGCAACCATGCATTGGATAAATGGTTATGGAAGCTGGATGGATGAGTTCGGGTTTAGTGTATAGTGATGTTACAGCACAGGGGTGTGAACAAAAAAAACATTTCAGTTCTTAAATCAATATGTGCCACAGTCCCAAAATACCATTTTTAACCTCATTCATTTGCTTATTTTTATACATCTTGGGCTTATCGGTCTATGTCTTTAATCACTCTGCCCCCTTGTGTCCTCTTTGAACACTGCAGTTCAGAAATATAATCGTGATTCACTAAGCTGTTTGTCTTTCCTGTTTCCCAGTGTAAGTTTCGCTTCTGATCTTCATTCATGTCCCATTAATAAGCGGTGCCTCACACTGACACAGCGAAGCTTCTGTGACAGTGATTCTTCAGACGGTGTAAGACATGTAATATTACTGCGTCATGAATCGGTGTCAGATGTGAGTACTACTCCTTCATCAGAGTAGCCAATGAATATTGATGGAAGTAGGAATTCATCTTACCTTCACATTTTTTTCCCCAAACGAAGGAAGAACTTGGAAGTCTTGGGAAAGATTTTGAAACCTTTAAATCGCTTACAGAAAAAACAGCCTCGTTGTTTTATCGTTATTTCCACTCTTGTTTTTTGTACACATTTCTGTTCAATGAACATAAAACAGGCAAGTTATTGGAAACTAGTTTCCCTCTGCTTATCTTACTCAACTCCTTTTTTTAGGAAACTGTTTATTTTAAATACGGTCAGTGTTGCTGTCCAGAGCAAACGATCATAATATTGGAGCAAATTTACAGCGTGACATCATAGCTACCATGACCAAAGTGCCCAGTCCTGGGAAGCCTGTGAGCGGTGAATTCTTCTTGCTGTCCAGGGCTGACACCAGTCCTGCGGCACGTGTGTGAACAGGACAGCAGTAGGAGGCAGAGTGGGTGTTCTTGGATTCATGTGACTTCCTCTACAGAAGGAGAAAGCAGACACCAGTGCTTGGAACAAGCCAATCTTCAGGAAACGATAAATTAATTTTATTGTGGAAGTGTAGAGAGGCAGAAACTTAGCTTGTCTTGCCAGATAAACATAGTATTCTGGGAACGCAATGGAAATAAACCTGGATTTAAGTAACTAGCCCAAAAATTGTCTGTTAATGTCCCCAGAAGGTCCTGTTTATTGCCCTTAGGCTGTTCTGATTCATCCAATTTCCATAACCACTTGTCTGGCACTGGGTACATGCTGTCCATTTTAGAGCTTAACCTTTACTTATTACGGGCAATTTAGACACACAGGGAGGACATGTAAACTTCCATGCATGCACAAATCCAGAGAGGTGAATCATCCCACAAAACCTGAGCGATCAGGCTATGGGCCCCACTCACCGGGCCACACCCCACAATCAACCTGAAGTGAGCCAACTGAAACATCCAGTACAGGGGCGGGGCCTCATGGGCACTGGCCCCAGCTGAAGTCTGATTGGCCCACAGCATACCTCCTCCCCTGTCACTCACCAAGTCAAAACACATCATTGGCTAATAAGGTTAGCCCCTCTGTATGAATGATGGCCCCTCTTACGCCCATCCCAGGGAGATGGATGTAATGTTCGGCAGAGACCTTAAGTGCGAAGGGCTCCTACCAAACATTGCTGCTGTTTTACAGGCTCCAAAGGAAACTCTAGCCAAAACAGTGCTGGCAGAACTACCACAGCAAGCGACACAGTATTTCAAACAGAGAGACCTGGCGCCCAGGAACAGCACTTCAGACTGAGGACACTCAGAACCAGCCTGCATGCTGCCAACAGCCCCCCCCCTCCCCGGCACCCCCCCGTGACCCTGCCGTTTACAGCGCATCACCAACATGTGAACTGCATGACACTTCGTATTCACCATGTTCGTATCTTTATTCCAAGACTGTTTTACGATGAACTACCGAAGAAAACAGAGAATTCGACGTGGACCTCTGGAGTCACTGGGCTGGGAGACACCGCAAGGCAGGAAAAAAATGGCCAAATGTACATTTGTTCTCGAGGTTCTTGGTTTCTGAAATGGTCATATTAATGTATATGTGATGTTTATATAGTGAACTGCCGTCTGTGAAACAGTAAGTACTTGTCGTATTCCGTTAATGATTTTATTCATTTTACCTGTTATTTCTGTTACTTCTCAGGTCAAAAAACCTTCATTAATACAGACCTGTGTTTTGAAGCTGATCAGTGTGAGTCCAAGTATGTGCTTACAAAATGTCAACAAGGAGAATATTCCCGCAAAACCTTTACAACATGTTTATTCATTTTTATTTTATTTTGTTAAAAGTGCCAAGTTTTCTTCTCTTTTTGAGTTTTTGTGTTGGTTTCCAGTCAATAGAAAATTCTCATACATGCAGGATTCAAAGATAAATGTCTGCTTGTGTACGTGTCTGTTCATTTGTCTGCTGACAGTGAAAAGACCTACAAGGCATCCATACTTTAAAGGGTGCAGGAAAATGTGTTTTTATGTTTTAATATGGACATAGAATTAACAGGAATTGTACAAATTGTTTATGTACAATTTGATGTGCAGATACCAGCACCTGGACTTAAAAACCTGTACATTCACTTTCAGTTTGAATTTGCAGCAAAATACACAATTTCCGATCTAAAACAAAAACGTAAGTTGTATGTGTGATAAATATTGCCATATATTTGCATAAATTCTTAATTAAGAGAAGCCATTTAAATATTTAAAGGTTTGTTTTCCATGTCTAATTATAAATCCACACAGATCCTGCAGTACTTTTCTGTATTTCTGCTGTAATACCAGTGCTCCATATCTCATGTTAATACGGGCAGGTATGATTTTCAAAGTCCTGACTAAAGACTCTTTTGATGAATTCCAGTTCACCTGTTACGACATGCAGGTGTAGAACTATAAGCATCCGTTATACTAGAACAGCAACATTTATCAGGTATTCTTGGTCTGTGAGAATCAACGCTTTATGCAACGTCATTCTTGGTCTTTAACTGTCTTTCTTGCTCTTGGCCGGATGCACAACTCTGCGGCGTTTCCTAGTAGCTTAACCATTTCTAAGGCCTTTAAAACTTCCCCGTTTTAAAACCTTAAACTTTCGTTTTTGCACCGACATACTTATAAAACTCATTTTTGTAGGATGTGTGTCTTATATTCTTGGATGAAACACATGACTTCAGTTCTTTTCTAGTCACATTGGATCAAACAATATATCATGATGTTTGACTTGCCCTTATTTTTGGTCTCTCTGGACACACATTCATGTGTATATTCGTATCGAAATGCAAACATCTGGACTCCGTTCTGAGACAGGCTGACGCAGCAGGTCACGTTCTCTGTCCGTGTACACATCCCAAATCACTCATTCAACATCTCTTTCCTGCCAGTAGGTGAGTTCCACTATAGCCGCCCATCTTCTATGCACTTTCAAGACCGATTTTTCCAAAAAAAGCAGTTAAATGGACGGGTAGATGGGCAGCCCCACAAACACACAACGACCACACAGGTCCCCCTTTACTACTGTACAACAAAAAGACATGAACGAGATGCTCTGCACTGCTTGGTTTTCCCCACTTTGGTGTTGAAAACAGGTCTTGTGAGAATCAGGATGTCCACGATTCTACAACCATTTCGACGCCAAATTAATGCGAGTGGGAAATACGGAGCATGTGCAATCTAACAAGTGCCTTCACCTGTTTTACAACAGCATTCTCTGAGCTTTTAAAATGATAAGTTTTGCGAGTGTCAAACCGGGAGAGAATATGTTACAAAACATGCAGATAATTAACATAGCATCTGACTCATAGTGAATGGTAATCGCTGTAAACGTTCCGAGGAGGACTAACCATCTCTCCGAGGTTGCCGTGACAACTTGCTCTCAGGCCGGCAGCGGATTGGGTGCCGAGTGGCTGTTCCTCATTGACCGTGACAGCGCACGGTTTGATCGTCAGTCCTGTAAGCCTGAACATCGTGTTCCTGTTTGTTGTCAACAAAGAATTTGTAATCATGCTGTGTTTATATTTCGCACCCAGAATATCTGCTATCAGGAGACCCGCCACGGTCTGGAGATTCGCAGTGCGAGGGGTTACTTAAGTTAAAATGTAGGTTAGAAAGAAAATCCAATTAGCATTGTAAAATCATGCCCTTAAGTCAAAATAAACAAAAAAGGCCATTTAAGGTGACAGCTTGTATCACATGGTAAGTTTGATATTTCAAACTGAAACGTTCAATATAAAGACAAGATGCCACTCATCATTAATCAGCCTGAAGGCGGGAAACCCATCACTCAACTATGTAGCTCTGTTGGGTGCCCAGGCTTCATTGCTGTCACCGAATTGTTACTATTTGTGTCTCACACAGTACCCCAACTGGTGTGGCTTGGTGGATTAGGAGTCTGTGGCTAGGATCGAAAGGTTGCTGGTTCAAATCCTGGTGTATATAGAGTGATGTCGTTGTTGAGCAAAGTCTTAACTCTCTAGTTACTCCAGGGACTGTCTGGTCCTACTTTCTCTGTTATGTTCCACTTGTGATTAAAACAATTCTGTGAAATGATTGTAAACCAAACTATTATTAAGTGGTCAGAGATCCCCCACGTGACCACAGAGTATTAACAGCTATGGTTTGGGTTGATGGCAGAGTGATAGAATATGTCCTCATGTTCGGCTCACCTTGCTTGAAAGGGAGAAGAAACCAGGATGGGGGGAATGTAGAACTAATGAGGGGAAATGTTTTCACCCTGACCTCCATCAAGCGTACGTTGGACATGGGCGTAATGAACCGGAGGGGGAGAGGCCAAAGCGTGCGGCAACAAGACCCCCAAAGCTCCTTTAGCTGTCAGGGAAAGAGGCCGGCTGTGAAACGGCCGGTGAAAGCCGAAGCGCCGACATCAGACCTTTGATGACAAGGCTACAACGCAAAGGAATGCTGTCAGTGTGTGGAGCATATCTTAACAGGCTCATGTGTAATTGGCTCCCTGAGGTGAGAAATGCCCAGAGACCAAGAGAACTGGAAAGGAGCGGATGGAAAGTGAAAAGAGAAAAGGGTAATGAAAATACAGAAAAGCCTATTTGGTTTCACCCGCCATTAATGACAATGAGTTTGGCTGTGAAACTGAGTAATCAGAGCTCTGATATGGCACCGTTATTAAGATCAACAGAGAAACAGACAAACAAACACAACCAAAAAAAAATACATACCTTTTATACTGGATGTTTGAAACTGATGGCTCTCTTCACATTCTACACTCAGTTCCTATAGTAACAGCAAATCCTCAGACTGTGGGAGGCTCTAACACAGAAGTGTTAACATTATTACAGGGAAAGAACATGAACGCAAGCGAAAGAACATGGGAAAGACGGGAACACAGAACAGAAGCGAGGTCTTTGACTCTCATTGAGTACTGGTTCTGGTTACGGTTTGGTCCTTTTTCATTGCCTTATTCTGGACCTTTAGCGGCTCCTGAGACTGTGCAGCTTATAATCTGCATTCTGACACATTTAAAGAGAAGCTACTTGGCAGAAACCAGTTAAGTCATGTAAAGAACTTGCATTCAGGTTGTAGCAAAACATAGACAAATGTCATTCAAAACTGCCAAGAAACGCCAGCCTCCAATTTAATGGCCCTCGTTCAACGAGAGCCAAAGACGTACGCGGCATGCTATGTGCTTAACTGAAGAATTTATGTTTGTGGCAGGATATTTATGGGGAGATATGATCTCCGCAGGGTGTCTGGGCTCTCCCTTAGAGACAGGGTGAGAAGTTCAGATGTCCGGGAGAGTCTGAGTGGAACCGCTGCTTCTCCACGTCGAAAGGAACTAGTTGAGGTGGTTTGGACACCTGGCCCGGATGCCTCCTGGGCGGCTACCTGGAGAGGTTTTCTGTGAATGTCCTACAGGGAGGAGGCCCCGAGGCAGACCCAGGACACACTGGAGGGATTATATCTGGATGGCCTGGGAACGCCTTGGAATCCCCCCCCCCCGAAGAGCTGGGAGAGGTGGCTGGGGAGAGGGAGGTCTGGGTATCTCTCCTGAAGCTGCTACCCCCGCGACCCAAACCCCAGACAAGCGGAAGGTAATGGATGGATGGGAGTTTGTAACCCTAACCCACAGATTTCTGGTTCACGGCCATGTTCACAATGAAGGGAAGAGAAATTGCAGTAGGCCTATATTACAAGCATTTTATTGATACGCCCATCTGCCATTTGTACAGTTGATGTAAAAGTAATGACATTCAGATCTATCAGATAACAGCTGATGCCAGGGATCATACTGATCAACCGCAACACTGCTTGACGCTCGGGTTCGCCCGCATTGCACTCCTGTAAAGCAAAGCGCTTCCTCCAGCTAGCTGTGGCAAAGCGCGACTATATATGCACCGATGTCAAAATAAACAAAGTATTATATAACTTTATAAATAAATAACCGCCACGAGTGGTAAATGCGCCTGAAAAGCATACAAACCCTTACAAAGAGAATGACCAGATTCTGTTCCGTCCCTCGTTCTTGAATGTTGCTTCTCAGAGGAAAAAAAAAACCCAGAAACAATCGCTATGGGACGGGTAAAAGGAAAATTCATTGCATTTGAAGTTGTGATTGATTTACCCTACGCTTTTGCTCTCAACGCCTACAGACGCGGGTCCTGAAGGCTCTGCGGATCTGTCGACGTTCTCCGCTCTTCACGAGCATCGGCGCAAACACATCGGCCCTGTGACTCCCTCTGCCTTGCCGGCGTACGCTGCCAAACGCCCTCGGGTCGCGCCTTTAACCCGTTTGGGTGATGTGCCTGGGAAAAAATATTTAACTGCAATAACGAGGAACGGCGCACCAAGGTAAAGATAAAGCGGTGCTTCTCAAACTGCGCTGCTCAGGGCGCTCCCAGGTGGTGCGCGACAAGAGCGTGGTGATTTGTAGTGTGCACTGAAAAAATAGGAATTGAAATTTGTAATCATGTGAGATTACTTAATATAAGAATAGTTTTAGGTTGATCAAGATTCTTTTCATACTCTTTGTTATGTCACGTTTAGGGCGGGTTAAAGGTAGCCTGGTCAGTACTGCATGCGGCACTTCTTGAGCTTTTAATACCAGGATGGGGCATGCTCTGATCTACTTTTCGGTCCGATTTGATCCAATACCAAGATTACCGGTATTCGGTGCCTGCCCAACCCTGACGATTAGTGTTTGCAAATGGTGTAGTTTTTTCGTGTGTGTGTGCAGGTGCGCGCACATGCATTCAGGTGACTGAGGTTTTTTTTTTTTCAACCATGAGGTACGTGGTTGCTTTGGCTTTTTCTGAAGTGGGACAAAGCCCATAAAGTTTCAAAACCACTGTGATAAAGGAAAGGAAGAAATATAACACGGATCCGATCCTCCCTATGTTGCCATGTAAAAAATACTCTGTCGCCCCCTTCTGTCAGTTTTAAAATGCGCATAACAGGGGAAAAAATATGAGGACGTAAAACACATTAGTATTTCCGAATTGACTCATCATTAAATAGTGCTAGTAATTAAACCATGTCAAACATCAACCAAATAATAAACAATAAACCAAACCTCATATAAATCAAAGCTTGTAAATTGCTCGCACTGAATAAAGACCCCGATATCTATAGAACAGAATACTAATACTTGACCAGCTTTATAATATAAGAAGCTTTCTTGCTATTTGGTTTCAGAACCCCTGGAGTACTTGGTATTAACGGCCTTAGGCAGGGGCTTTAGTCCCCCATGATTATTCCTGTCCAGCAGGCTTTAAACGGCGCGAACGCTGAGCGTGAACCCGACGAGACACACAACGCCACGTAAAATGTTCCTTTGATGTTAGAAGTGGGATTCGAACCATTATTCAGACTTCCGTAACTGACAGCTTATATTAAACATGTTCAACATTATTTTGCAGCAGATTGATTCTCGCCTAAATCCCATTTCTCCTTTATTAGAAGATCAAAATTATCGGTCTCTTTCTAAAACTGCTGTTCAGACTTTATCAGAAACTAGTGAATTAATTTTCCAATTAATTTGGAAATTATCCGAAATTAAACCTCGGAGACATAGCTAGCCCTCAGTACGCACATTTAGAAACTTTGGTCCAAGGTCAAGGGTGGAAACCAGCTTACGTTGGATTTTATTCTTAAATATTTTTTTTATTTTAAGATACTTTTGGGTTCTGAACAATATTAAAGCAGCGAACACACTGACTTTCTCTCTCTGTATATATATATCGGAACTCATCCATTTTCGGTCTTATTCCGGCTCGCAGTTGGTTCCGGAGCCTCTGGGCGCAAGACAAGCAGCAGCCCATCTCAGGACACACACGTACGAATCATTCACCCGCACACTCATACCTACCGGCAGTTTGGTAACTCCACTTAACCTTAGCATGTTTTGGGACTGTGGGGGGAAGCCGGAGTACCCGGAGGAAACGGCACACGGGGAAGCAATAATTCTAAGCACTGCCCCACCCCACGAGGCAAATTCAGTTAGCCTGTTTTACTTGTTTCACGCACGCACGCACATACCTGCAACATAACACTGTACATATATGGGACATATATTTTGTATGAGAATCCAGTGATATTTGTTAATACCTCGAAAAGAACACAAAGAGTATTCCGTTTACGCATCAAATGCTGAACCACGCAATTGAACTTGACAGTTTCTGTTTTTGTGTGGAAGTAAAGTAAGTACTCTGATTTCAGATGGAATTTTCACGCATTTGATGAAGTTTATACTATGTGTCGTTACATATCGACCTCATTAGTATAAATTCGGGGGCGGCATGGTGGTGCAGTGGTTAGCACTGTTGCCTCACACCTCTGGGACCCGGATTCGAGTCTACGCCTGGGTCATATGTGTGTGGAGTTTGCATGTTCTCCCCATGTCGTCGTGGGGTTTCCTCCGGGTACTCCGGTTTC
>JAODJX010000020.1:21540566-21552410 GCA_026776945.1 Isichthys henryi | reverse complement strand
TAGTGAAGTTCTCCCCAAGCGAGCTTGATGGGCCGAATGGCCTCCTCTCGTTTGTATTGTTCTTATGTTCTTATGTAGTCGCCCAGCTAAGATTTGAGCTACTATCACCGTAGCGCTTCATATATTTACAATATTTGTTTGCCTTGCTTTAGCAGGTCCACTAGTGGTAATAGTAACCAGGTATAGTTCTCCGGTTTTATGCTGCGCTAAAACTGCTCTTGTTAAAAAAAAAAAAAGCCAATGCATTACGCATGACGAATTACAAACAGAATATCTATTTTGTTCCGGGTGTTTTCCGTTTTTATTTTTAATTTCTATTCATATGCATTTGAGGATAAATCTGATACATGCCGACGCCGTTTATAAGCACAAGATGCTTTAAAAACCTGCGGCAGGAATACCAAGGGTCAAATTGCTTGTGTCTGCGTGAAACTGAAAAAAGAATCGCAACGGGTAGTTGCTTATTTAAGCCATATAAAAGTTTTCTATACAAAATGTTATCTCATCTAAAACATGTCTCAGTTTATATCATCTTATTTTTTCATGGGTCTTATTCAATGGCGTTACTTAAGTTTTGAATCTCGTATACAGGTAAAGCGGAACCAAAGTTTAGCTATGTTTCGAGTCGAACGGTGTTGTGTGACGGACGCGTGTTGCCGTTGCTGTGGAGTCATTTATATGAAAAGCTAGTTGGCAGCTAGTGGTTGCAAGATAATGACAACGAAAGAGAGAAGTAAGACCGTAATTCATTTTCCAATTATCGATCCCCTTTGAGACTGTGATGGAAATGGAACATTTCGTAGCCTGATACGTCCAGGAAATAAACCAGTTATTTAGGGTTGTATGTAGCTGGTTAATGAATATTAGCCAGTTTGCTCACCTACTTAATACTAAACATGCTTACATGGTGTGTGGGAAAATACTGAACGCTTTATTGCATGGCGTACACGTGTTTTTCATGGTAAAAAAAAAACATTCTTGGTCTGGTTTAGAAAACGAAATATCGCGTTTGCCCAGTTAGCTAAATAATGTGTATTATGTGCTCTGTCGTAACTAAATAATGTGTTTTACCAACCAACAATCCACTAATAGGAATTAGGCAGCTCGCGCTGCTTGACCTGTGATGGTGTATGTGTATTTTAAGGCCATTTATGTCGGCTTGTTTTGTGATTTGCTTCCTCTTTCATTGAAAGCTCTGCTGGGCGATGGTGACTTGGTTGAGATGGAGGATTTGGACGCAGAGGATTTCGCATTATCCAAGTAAGCGTGCATCGTCTTTGTAAATAGCATGGAATTAAGCAAAATACCCGAAATACTCAGGAGCAGGAGTGTCACTGGAGATGGAATAGGTGGCTATGCCTTTTATAAGGGCGGTCTGATTTTAACGAAACAATACGAGTACACACTATATTAACTAAATACTGTACGTTTATTTGTGGGAGGGGGCTCTAGTGACCCCTAGCGACGCGCCAGCTCAGTGTAGTCAATAAAAACGGGACAGAATCTCACTTTTCTCGTGCCCCAGCTCCTCCGATGCAGACGCCGCGTTTGACGCTGTCATCGGGAACATTGAGGACATTATCATGGGTGAGTGCGACCCAGGATTTTATATACCTACCCCCTTTCCCTCTGATTACTGTATTAATGGGAATGGAGTGGAAATAGTATTTAGGTAGCTGTTAGGCGAGAGGCTTACAGGCTTACAGGCTGCAGGTTAACTTTACGGTTTGGTTCCACAGAAGAGCAGTTCCAGGGGCTTCAGCAGAGCTTCATGGAAAAGTACTACCTGGAGTTTGACGACTCAGAGGAAAACAAGCTCAGCTATACGACCATATTCAATGAATATGTAAGCACCTGGTATTTATGTATTCATGAGTCATTATTTAATGTGCACGCTGCTTGTAATCCTTTACATGTACAAATGTATACTTGCGTGCCATTTATGTTAATCCCTGTCTGTAATCGAACCCGTTTGATGCCGCCTTTTTTCCCTCCGTCAGATCGAGCTCCTGGAGAAACACATAGAAAAGGAGCTGATGGCGAGGATTCCTGGTTTCTGCATGAACGCCTTCACGGATTCACTCAAGTGAGTCTCCGTGGCGATTCCTGTGTCTTCGTGAGAGCCCCTTTGGTGCAAGACATCTGATTGGTTGCTCCCACCTCCTCTAGTTGCTCGGACCCACCTCTTCTACAATCTGATTGGTTATCTCTTTGAACCGATAATTTTTTCTGCTGCCCTCAGAAATATTGTTGTGTAAAACTCCTTCCTTCCTACCCTCCTGTGCTCCTCCCTGCTGTCCCACATCCCATCTCTTATCGTACATTCTGCGTGCATGTAACTGCATTACTGTAAGTTGTTACAGCCAAGTTCCCTTACAGTTATTGTTTCTCTCTCTCTCACGCTGACTTTATATATATTAGACAGCACAAGGATGAAGTGTCAGGAGATATCTTCGACATGCTACTCACCTTCACTGACTTCCTGGCCTTTAAAGAAATGTTTCTGGACTACAGGGCGGTAAGCATGACCAGAAAACCCCAGCCTTTAAAGTACCGATTCTTGAGTATCATAGATCATTAATATATCACCTGAAAGGAAATGCAGTTGCGTATTTATCAGGTGCTGTCCATCTTTCTTACTGTTGACTGAATTGTATGAGCAGTCGGTCATTTCGCCGATTGTGCAGCTTGGTCCTGTAGTGCGGCCGGATGGAACGGTAGCGGTTCAGTCTTGTCACAACAGGACTGACTCTTTGGTTCAGCTTATCTTTTGTTCACAGGAAAAGGAAGGACGTGGTTTGGACCTCAGTAGCGGGCTGGTGGTGAAGCCTCTGAGCGGCACCTCCTCCGCGCCCATCAGCGCATGCACGACATCAGGGCGGCAGTGACTCGAGCATTTTCCTGTGGAGCCCTGTGCAGTTCTCAGGAGACACACGTTCCACCCTCTCCCCTTCAGCTACAGACACACATACATGCCTTTTGAACAGTTCCCAGCTGACAACTCAAGCACAAATGCTAACTCGGTATGCTAAGTCTTACGTCGCTTTGTGAGGACTGCCCGCGCAAAATGGCAATCTGTAAGAAACTTCCCTGAAGAGTGAATGCTGCTGTCTTTCCCTGGAAGCTGGTTTTTGCTTAAAGATCATTTCTGATGTTTTTTTTTTTTTGGAAACCGTAGCTTTGGTTTATATTTTAAACTGGATATAGCGTGTACATACTGAAGGGGATAACGCCTTTCTAGGCTTTCAAAATAATTTACTTGAATTCCTATTTTAACCTGTAGGGGGTGCGTGTGAAGTGTATGTATGTGTCAGATTTAGTTTGCTTAAGTGAAGGTAAACACTCACTGATGTTATACAGCAGCTGTATAGTTTGCGCACTCTGGTGAATGTGCTGTGGTTTGCTTGTGTTGTATAAGTGGTAGTCACATTCAGTGGTGTGTTTCTATGGTGAAAATGATTCCTGTTTTCCTGGGCGTGTTACGGATAAAGCAGCAGGGAGGCGAGGAAGTTTCTGAGCACAGAATGTTTGTCCGCCGCGTTTCAGCGGCTCTCCGTTACCGCCGTACCGTCGCACGGCCTGATGTACAGGACTCCTGCTTCCCAAGGGGCTGTGTCACATGTTTGGGGACGTCCCACTTTTCATTGCGCCAGACCTTTGCAGACCTTCTCTGCCTGGCTTTGTAGCGTTCGGGGGTTAATGTGAGTGTGATTCATTGTTGTTCTTTTTGTTAAAGAACTTTGTCATCCACTGTTGTCTGTAAATATTGATACATTTCGAATATATTCAATATAAGTCAGTAAACCTGTTCACATTTTGTTTAGCAGTGAATTTTATCCAAATCAGCATACATTTATGTTTTTGGAGAAAGCAGTGTTAGACAATCACTTTAGCAATTGGGGGTTAAGGGCCTTGCTCAAGGATCAAATGGCATAATCTCTCTTCCAACCCTGGGATTTGAACTAGCAACTTTCTGGTCATAATCCCAGCATCCTAACCCATTGAGCCACACACTGCTAGTACAATATGACAGGTGGGACTTCTCATCACTATACTATCGAGTAGATGTTTTACGGTTAAACTGGAACTGCTGTGCTGTTTATGGGACACTTCTCTGTGAGAGGGAAGCTTTGAGAGTCCATATTGGGTGAGAGCGTGTAACCAAAAGGGCAACCAGAAAAATGTTGGACCAGGGAGAGGTGCCAGCACACAGAATTTAGGTGTCTTTACTTCCTAGGGCAAATATGTACAACTCTGGAAAAAATCTCTTGCTAAATGCTGTTTTACCCTGACTCTGCTGGTTTAAGACGAGTGGCAGGCGGCTTCCAGGCTCAAAATTTCTAAGACCACAGTACATCTGGGCAGAGAGACACTCTTCCTGCCCCTTTCTAAATGTGTTCTAAGTGTGATATAAGTGGTTAGAAGAAGGATGGAGATGGAGTTCTATGAAGTGATGGGGGGCATTGCGAGGTCTGTCCTCGCACTCTTCCAGGCATTAAAAGAAAAGAAGGCACTGCCACTGTAGGTCACCGTCACCAGTATGGCAAGGCACTATGGGAAGGAGGAGGGAGAGACCATAAAGGAGCAGTTAGTATGGAGTTACTCAGCTGCGTTACCACAGAGCTCTTGGTTTCATAACCAAACATGCCATTATCGGTTAGCTTATAAGGTACACGCCAGCTCCATGGTAGAACTGCGCACTCCTAACCTAGTATATCATTATACTTCGTGTGTCCAAGGCTTTGCTGTATAAAAGCCCAGGAATCATAACATATAATAGTGCATAAAGTACTCAGTTCTTTACACCTTTTCTCACTCGTCCTGGTCACTTCTCACGAAAGTTGCAATACCAGCAACCCTCGTTACTCAACATGAGACCGACCCAGAGCATTTGCTCACAAACCACATTTTGCAGAAGTCACTCTGTCACTTGAGCCCTTTGCTCCTCCTGCACGCAGAAAGCTTGACCGTTGCCATTGTCCCTCATTAGTAAATGCTAAATGAGTGACATCTGCTGCTCACACTTTCTTACACACCTGTGTTTATTACATCCAGAGGTGCATTTACATGGAACCTGGGCTGCTTGAGTTGTCCCCCTGCTATTTTCTACTATTTTCATGGTAAAAATGGCTGAGTGGGGTCAATCCAGATTAGGTTGCATTTCAAAAAATACAGGATAAATTGCAGACACGACATTTTATTCTTCAAAACAGGACGATCCCATTAAATACGGAACGGCTGGCAACAACAGGTTTAAAATCATATCAATCACAGTTAGTCGAGGGCCCTTTTTAGCAGAGGCCCCTGGGCTTCAGCTAGGAGACCCCATGAATTAATGTTCCCCCGATTACATCTATTCTGATAATATTGTCAGCACTGTTGGCTTTGTGGCTTAATTAAATGCAGAGGTGGAAAGTTTAGGTCCAGAAAGTACAAATTCTGTTTCCACCATTTTTTTTTTGTTTTGTTTTGTTTCCACCCTCCAGGAGAGTATAAAGAGTTGCTCGTGTTCTGATTGTACAGGAGGTGGATTCAAGACATCTAATTGGTTAGTCCCACCTCCTATAGTTGCTTGGACTCACCTCCTGTACAATCTGATTGGTTTCAGAGAGATAACCAATCATTTTCCGTTTTGCCCTCAGACCTGCACTTTCCACCTCTGACTGAATGAGGGTTCTCGGAGATGCACTCACCGTGGATGCTGCGAGGTTTTCGTACCCTATCAGGAACAGGAAGGGGCCTGTGTACACTGCATTAGCCATTGCACATATGAGGTAGAGGACAGCTGCCACGATATTGTACGCCAAAAGCTGTGAACAGGAAGTGGGGCAGAGTTTTTTTAAGGGTTAAGTGAAAGGCAGAAAGTTTGCGCACAATGCATCACACGGTCCTGAAGGATTATTGAAGTCAGCGCTTACTGCACGGTGTATTAAAAATGCCACAGCTATGATTGCCAGGTCCCCTTGCTCACGAGAGGAAGGTTGGCCTGGAAATGTATGACCAATGTGGTCAGAGAAGTAGGGGAGACCGATGTGTCGGGTCACTGACCAGTGTTAGCCAGGGAACGGAGCTGAGCTGGGGGGGGACCCCAAAGAAGTAGATAAGGAACAGCAAAAGAGTAGAGATCCAGACCAACAAGGTGATGATTATCACCCACACGAGAACCGGAGGGATATGGTAGAGACTTGCAACAAGGGACCAGACCAGAAGTCCCAGAACCTGGGGGAGAAAAAGAACTAAGGTTCGACCTGGGGGCATGACAGCACTATGAGGTCATACAGAACCAGAAGACCAATGTCAGAAGCCTTAAGAGCAGCTCTGAACGATGGCACCTCAATAGGAGCGCATGAATACACAGGAATTACACCAATCTCCTCTACTCTCCCCGTTACATCACCAGCACGGCTCCTGCGTATGGAGATATTTTCACATTTGTATTTGCAACACATGCGGCTTCATGCTACAGGCCTGACACAGGTTACCGTGGTGACCATCTTCATTTTGATGGTCCATATAATTGACTAATGGCAATAAAACCAAAGTCACTCAAGGATATTTAATAGCTGAAATAAATTTCACAGATGGGTTTAAATTACATTATAGGTCATATTGTACAGTTTCATTGGTTATGGGAAAGTAGTGGGCACTTCTCATACTTCCAAATGAAATGTGGATTTTTTTTTTAAAAATGATGAGTTGGTCTTCTTAACATCCAGAACAAGCTGGAGATGTTGTGTTCCATGTAGCCTGGACATGGTAGGATACGGTTCAGGGTTACTGTTACAAACTGCTTATACAGTAGAAGGTATCAAAGGAAAATGTTATTAATATCATCATGAAATATCGTCAAGCTGAATGCACTAAAGAAGAAGACAGGACATTCTGGCAAAATGCTAGGGGCTGACAGTGACTTGGTGGCACCGAAAATGAATATCAAACACTTCCAATCAGCTCTGTACCAGAAATCCCTTTGAAATGGGGAAATGCTTTTGCAATGGTGAAGAGTTTTCGGAATTTTGAGGCATCGATTTCTTAAATTAGCTTGCAACACTTTACGACGGTGGGGGTTTTGTTGAAGCCCACGTTTCAGGAACACCACCACTACCCTACACCACCCCGTATTCCATGATTCTGCTTAAAATAGTAATTTCTGGTGATAACTGGCTTATCACGTTCTTGCTTTGTTGTAAGATGTTGTGTGAATCTTGCTCCAATGCTACTTGCACTGTCCCTGGTCATTCAGTGAAGCTCAGCCTTGCTAAAATGTATCTCTGACTCATTTGTACATCACTTTGGACTAAAGAATCTGCTAAATAAAATGCTAAACATCAGACAACGAAGTAGCTTCTACGAGGTGAGATATAAAAATATTTCATTAAATATTTTTAATGTCTGCATTAGTGTTTTTGCAACTTCTCTACATTTTCATGTAATTTTTAATTGATTGAATACCTGTATCCTGTACGGTACATGTTTCCTTTACGTATTTAATTGAATTGTACCTCGGTTACGTATATGACTTCTGACAATAAGTTTACAGTCCTGTTTCTTTATTCATAATGTTACCCCTTACTGTCAATGCAAAAGAAAATGGCAGCCAGTACCGTGTTCTATGAATTAGTAGGTATACTGTACTGTAAATGGGCTAGTGTGACAAATATCCGTTAGGCGATACTGTACTCTATTTTTACATCAAACATTTGGTTTTTTTTTAAAGGTATAATGTATTAAGCTAACTTAAATGAAAGAAACGTGTTTTGGGAGCATGACTAGGGTCATATTTAGGGTTTAAACTATAGAAACAAGCACGTACATGATTTTTTGTGACTCTACGAAGCATTTGTGACGGGTTCTGGGGCCAAACCTCACAAATGTCCCGGGTCTGACTGTATATGTGAACATATTGTACGTGGTATAATGATGTGAACTGTTATGTGTATTTAAGCTTAGACCAGAGGCTCTCACCTGGTTTACATTTCCATTATTCCTTCATACCGCAAATTATATTCACCATAAAATACCCCAAATTCACACCATAAAATTGTCAACGAGGTGGTGGCAGCAGTAAAATTTGTCGATCAAGGGGGGTGGGAATAGTAAAAGTTGCCAGCCACACTCTCCGCGACCCAGAAGCTGAGAAACACTGATCTAGACAATAATGACATTACTTAGGTTTTAAAAATGTTCCTTCCACAACTGTATTGTATCATATTTAGTTTCATTAAAGTGATACTCACTATCTCCACCTGCATCAGCATTGCGGGGATGGTCTTCAGGAAAGCTATGTCTGGGGAGATTTGTACCCCCGAAAATATGGAGCTTGCATTCTGTGAGCTGGAGATCCTCTGTAAATTAGCTGAGCTGGTCTCCGTGGTCACCTGAGTTGGAAATTCAACCATCACCCAGTTTAATGATCTGCACACTGAATCAGACACATAACCCGGTACAATGGCAGAACCACAGTGATCTATATCTTCTCAACTTCTCTTTCTAGTTCAACAAGGGTCTCTTTCTCTCTCCCTGTCTCTCTCTCTCTCTGTCTGTCTCTCTCACTCCAATATTGTATTGTACAGGGGTTGGGCAATGAACGGAAACACTGGGCAAAATAGCGTTGAGGTTTCACACCTATATATGTGCGGCCTGGTGGCCAATTCTAAAGGAGAGTTAAATGTGAAGGTTGAATTAGCAGAGCAATAGCACAGCTGTACATAAAATACTGCAATACGCATAACATAACATATCAGAGTTCAAAAGAGGACAAACTGTTGGTGCATCTGTGGCCAGGACAGCAAGTCTTTGTGGTGTATCGAGAGCCACGGTTTCCATGGTAATGTCGGCAATCCACCACGAAGGACGGACCGCAGGAGTAACTGTGGACGCAAGAGGAAGCTGTCTGGAAGGGACGTCCAGGTACGAACCCGGATTGTATCCATAAGACCAGAGCTGCCGAACTCACTGCAGAGTTCAACAGGCAGCTAGACTCGTCTGTTTCCACCATAACTGTTTGTCTGGAGCCGCACAGGGTCAATATTCACTGTTGGGCTGCTATAGCCAAACCTGTATGTGTAATTGTGTGCATTAATTTTCCTTATTTATTTCTGTTTCTTATAGTGTCTTTTGGTCTATTTCTGGTCTGTTTTTTCCGTTGCTTTTTTATCTATAGGCTGTTGTAACAAGTAAATTTCCCCGCTAAAGTCTTATCTTATCTTTTATCTTATCTTACTGGCCGCAAATGGAGGCCCTATACCATACTAATTAATTATTGTGGTTTAAAACCAGCTGTTTCAGTTCCTTTGTGTATGTATTACTACATGATAAAATAGCATGAACCTGAAAGTGACTCATACTTACTGTACAGATGTTCCAACGATGCACATTTTCTCTGAATAAAGGCATACATATTCATTAAAAACCAGAAAGTATCATGAATACAACCTGTCACAATGCGACATATGTATACCAGAATTAAGGTTTGGGTTATAATTGTTTCATCTGAAGAAAAAAAAGCCCCGCATATGTCAGGATGGCCGAGCGGTCTAAGGCGCTGCGTTCAGGTCGCAGTCTCCCCTGGAGGCGTGGGTTCGAATCCCACTTCTGACAAATCTCTTGCGTTTGTGACTTCGCTGGGAAAATGCAGTGTTACGAATCACTGTGTCGCTGTTTTTTTGCCCATCGTTGACAACGATCGCATTATCTGAATGTAATACGTGGAGTTACATGGATAATTAACTTGGATAATTAAATGGCTTTAAAAATAATAATAAGATGAAGCTTGTCAGAAGTGGGATTCGAACCCACGCCTCCAGGGGAGACTGCGACCTGAACGCAGCGCCTTAGACCGCTCGGCCATCCTGACAGTGATTGTAGGGTCACGCTAGAACAATCACTGACAAATTTACCCTAATATATGTTGTCAGGTTAATGTATTTCTTTCCATGAAAAATATTTCAAATATGTAGCTAAAATTGACAGGAAATATGTGAACTAATGCTGTACTAATAATTTCTGCTCCATAACGTTATTTTTCATGCAGTGTGTATACAGATTTATGTGTCGGTTCAGCAAAATTTAACTGTATAATTTAGCGGCATAAATAAAAAGTTTTGATATTTTTATGTTGAGATTTTAAATGTTAAGTAAACAGAGCAATAAACGTGTTATGTCCTTCAACAAGCAGCGTAAATGCAAAGGGTTAGGTGACGAGTCAGAATTTAGAAACCAGAAAGATTAGCTGTCGCATGTCGACCTTATCCGCAAAAGCAGAAGAAGGGCACCCCACTGGCGGATCGGCAGCAGCACCGGGACGGCGCCCCAGAAACACGGCAATCATGCGCACATCCAGCACGCTTTCCCTGGAGGCGAAAGTAGCCGCGGCTGCTGGAGCTGTGCTTCTCTCCATGGCGATCGCCAGGAATCTAATGTCTGAGCGCTTCGATATAAACGTCCGGGCGACTCTGTACCGAGTGCAATTCCTGCTGTTCATCAACTCATTCATGCTGCTGGGATCGCTGTTCGTTTGGAGGAGGATCGCCTCTGCGGTGATTCTGGGGGCGAAGCCGCCTTCGCCTTGGCTCTATCAGGTTTGGAGAGCCGGTGTGTTACTGTTCCTCCTCTTAACCCATAGCAGCTTCTTGACATTGTTTTATCTGGTGGCCGAGGAACCGCACGCTTTGAGCCGGGTGAGCTACACCTGCCTGGGCGCATACGTCATCCTGCTCTTTCTCCTCTTAACCCTGGAGTGCATGGCGTTATGCCGCAGGACCTTCAGTCGCGTACGCGCAAAGTTACGGGCGCCGGCAGGGAGAGAAGCCACGGTGACGGGGGCGCCCGGCGCCCTGGGCAGACAAGCGCTCCTGGCCGTCGCCTTGACCGTAACGCTTTGCACCTTCGGGCTCATGAATGCGTCCCTGCCCCCGCAGGTCGTGCGCTTGGAAATCACGCTGGACAAACTGCCCCGCTCCCTCGACGGCCTCAAGATTGTTTTGCTGTCCGACATCCATCTCGGATCAACTGTCGGCCGCTCCAGGCTGGACCTAATAGTTTCTATAGTGAACAGGCTGGAGGCAGGTAATGTTGCTAGGATCGGCGGAGTGTTCAAATAAAGGAATACAAAGGAAAACTATGTCAGCAAATGCAAATTTGTGCAGTAGCCAAGTGCTTTAGTAGGGTAGGCATTTGTTTACGCAAAAGAGGAAAAGAATTTCAGTTGTGCGAGACACTTTTATGTTAAGTAGATGTGTGCCATCTCGTACTAGCATCTTTCTGCAACTTTCCATTGCGTGTTTGGTGTGCAGTAAACATACTGATCACAGGTGTTTGTGCCCCCGAGCCCAGATCTGGTGGCCATAACTGGCGACCTTGCCGACTCTCAAGTGTCGCGACTCCTGAGTGCCTCCGAGCCGCTGCTGGGGATGAAGTCGAAGCTGGGCTCGTACTTTGTCACAGGTGCAGTGGACCGGCAATCAGGAGGCACTGTCCTTACGACGTCCTTAAGGTTACCAGAACCTCCAAGCGTGATAGGGTCCAGAGAAGCAGTACTTTCTGCCGCCTTCTCTCCATCGCTATGTCGCTATGTTCTGCCTTACCTGCGTAACCTGATCTTCCCCAGGTAACCATGACTACTATACTGCCGACGTGGAGGCGTGGTTTGCCCACCTGCGTGCTCTCAACATCCAGGCCTTGCACAATGACCACGCTCGCATCTCTCAGCCCGGCCGGAAGAGCGACTGGCTCTGCCTCGCTGGAGTGGCTGACTTAGAGGCCCGAATACTGAGGTCCGTCCATGGGACGGCTGCTGGGGGGGGGGGGGGGGGGGGGGGGGGGGGGGGGGGGGGGGGGGGGGGG
>JAODJX010000020.1:21530203-21540466 GCA_026776945.1 Isichthys henryi | reverse complement strand
CGGTTTTGGGTAGGGGTGGTGCTGGGGTGTTTTGTTTTATTTTTTGGCCGTATAATTTTGGTATTTAATTGGTAATGTTTTTTACCCCCCCCCCCCCCCCCCCCCAAAGCTAATCTATGGATTACTGCTTGTCTAATACAAAATCCTGCTTTTTAACGGCTAGTAGTTTTACGTAAGATCTTTTAAATGCAAAAGCTCTTATGCATGCAAGGGATGTTTTGTGACCATACAGTTACAAATTTTAAGTTTAAAACTTTGTCATTAAACCATTGGAGTGTGTTGAAAAAGTTTCCTCTATTACTGTGATGGTGTCTCTGATTCTGTTGTGTTGTATTTCCGTTTACTTGCTGGAGGGATCCGCTTTTTTCTGTGGCATCCATGTAACAGTGACATAGAGGTAGACAGCGATATGAAACACTGTGGTTTGGAATGCAGGGGTCATTTTGCTCTGGTTGCCATGGTGATTGTTATTGATGCTATGGTAATGGATTCAACCTCACGGGAACCCCGAAGGTACCCGGGACACGGGATGAACGTGGCGAAGGCGCTGGAGGGCTGCTCCCCTGACAGGCCCATCGTGCTCCTTGCACACCAGCCTCGGGCGGCCCGCTGGGCTCTGCAGGAAAGGCCTGACATCGGCCTGGTGCTTTCAGGTAACGCTCAAAGCACATCAGCTACATTCATGTCCAGGTTCTGCTTAATCCGGGGCTCTCGGATACCGTCGACCTGCTGCATTCCAGGAAAGGTTAATGGGTTGTTGGGTTAACTGGGTAGGATTAACTTGATGATGTCAGGTGTTTCGCTAAACAGCTGTATACTAATACCTAATTCTTATCATGTCAACAATGCTTGAGTTATGACACAGTACAAGTAAGCTAATTCATTTAACTACAGGCCAGTATCATAATGTAAAAAATATACTTCTAAAAAAAGTATGTGATGTGACATGGTATATTTATACTAAATATTTATATTTTACTTTATATTAAAAGCGGATATAAAGGTGTTTTGCTGGGAAGTACTACGCTATACTTTCGCTCCTACTGTGGTGTGCCGCGGCCTGCATGAGCTCCCACAGGGCCATGCAGAGACTTGTGGGTAAACGAGATCCCCTGAGGAACATCACTAGAGAGAACCGATAGGAATAGTCGTTCTTCACGCCCCCCTCCCCCCAACGTTTGGAAACCTTGTGGGTCAACAGCAGAATCGCCTGACTTTGCTTTTGTGCTCTAATCTGGGCCTAGACTGGGGTAATTTGAGGTCCTTCGGCCCCACCCACCAGTGTAGCCCCACCCACACATTTGGTCCTGCCTTTTGGTCTGGGCCCAGAAGCTGAAGCGATGCGCCAGACACAGTGACTCATTGCACTGAGATGAGACCACGCTGACTCTGAGGAGGACGTGTATATATTCGTATGTTTCGTCATCCACACAGTGCTGAGAGGAAGCCGGGGGGGGTACAAGGTCCCTGTTGTCTCAGCTGAAGAAGCGGCGGGTTTGTTGCTGACGCTGTGTGTGCATGTCTTTGGGAGGTGTTATTTTTACGTGCCCAAAAGGAGCCTTCCCCTTTAAATTCCGACCTTCTTTCTCATGACCAAACATTTTATAGGCCTTCCCTTTAAGTCTACTGGAGTATATAAGTGGAGACAGTAATGCGATGAAGTTCCAAAAATTGTTTTATTAAGCAATTTTTTTAAAGAAGTAAAAAATATCGAACGTTCAAATAAAGGAAGGCTACACACTCTGTTCCTCTAAGCCAGGGGTGGCCAATCTTATCCGCAAAGGGCCGCTGTGTGCGCAGGTTTTCGCTGCAATTCCCTAATTAGATTACTAATTAGAGGACTGATTGCCTGAAGAGTCCTCACACCTGGGTGTGATCAGCTGACCTAAAAGTCACCCCAAAAACCCACATACACACTGGTCCTTTGCAGGTAAGATTGGCCACCCCTGCTCTAACCTATTATGGACGTTTATGTTTGGTAAACATACATTTGCAACCATGACACAGGCGTAAACAGTCCTGATCTTACAGTGCATGTTTTCAGCTGGTTTTCTCTCCTACCTGTTGAATACTTACCCGCCTGAGATCAGGTGTGGTTCATCAGAGACCAAGTAGGCTATAACCCATAAGCAGAGGTAGAAAGTTCAGGTCCAGAAAGTACAAATCCAGACCAGTTTTGTTTTAATCGACTAGTTGAAGATAAAGAATCGCAGTCGTAGAGGACTCAACTGGCTGGTTGAAACAAAATCTTAGTCAGGATTTATACTTTCTGTACCTGAACTTTCCACCTCTGCACATAAGTACCAGGTGCTCCATAGTGTGTGAATGCTGGAAATGGAGACCATGTTGCTATGGTAAAGGTGTTGTTTTACGTAAAAAATGCCCAGAATGTATTGTAAACGGTTGGAGCAGGCAGGAGTTAAAGGATGCACTCATGATATTGCCCTTTCTGGAACCTAGTCTGTCCCAGCATTCCTCAGGGATCTGTCATACCCCCGGTCTGGGGCTTGGAGCTGATGAGCCAGCGCATTCGTTCACTGCGTCTGCAGAAAAAAGTGTCTGTCTTTGTCCGTCTGCCAGCGGGCTGCAGAAAATCTCCCTAAATATGCAGCGGCTAAGTGAGAATTCTGAGTTTTCATATGGCGTGGCAAGGTTATTGTTCTCTCAGCTTCTCGACTTCCCATTTGTGCGTGATTATGATTCAGATAAAGGCCCAGCGATGTCCTGGAAACCAGATCCAGTTCCTTACTGTGTTAAAAGGAAAATAGAAAGTGTTGTAAACATTTTAAAATGTGATCTAAGAATGTGCGCTGTGAGATAATCCTGTCTTTGGGCAGGTTTGGTTGAGTAACACAGGAATGAGACACAAAGGCAACACAGATCTGCTGGTTTGCTGCCGTAATGCAGTATTTTACAGTGTAGAACCTGGTGGTGCCAGAATTTACTGCCTGTTTATAATTCAAACAGACTCATCCTTGGTTAGCGGCCTTTTTTTTTTTTTACCGTAAATAAAGTTGTTTGCGAGGCTGTAGCCCTGGATGGCAGCCAGTGACCTCTGAGTGACACCGTGTACTTTTCTCTTCCTCAGGTCACACCCATGCCGGTCAGATCTTCCCCCTCTCTATTATGGCATATCTGTTGAACCCTTACTTCTGTGGCCTGTACCGTGTCGGCGACAGCAGCCTGGTGTACGTCTCGCCGGGGACGGCGCACTATGGTATCCCCATGAGGATCGGAAGTAGGGCGGAGATCACCGAAATCCTTCTGAGGGCACCGTGAAAGGGGAAGCCCCGCCCCCATTGCAGTCACACACTTACACTCATCACACTATATTGTGCAGCCTTTCGAAACACACGCCATGGTACAAAACCACTTATTTACCCTCTGTGGTACCACTTAAGCAGTGGGTCAGAAGCTTGGACTCCTAGGACTGACCTTTTCGAGATTTGAGACTGACTCAGGAGCAAAACAGCATTAACTGTGGTGTCTGTCTGATGTTCCCTCACTGTATATGTAGCTGTACGATAATTTTATGAGCTAAACTCTTTCTTTTATCTTGGCTCCGACGAGCCTCTTGAAAATGCTGCAAAGAGCTCCGTTCATCTGCCCTGTCTGCTCTTTTCCTCACCACTGTGACTCGCACATCCATCACCATGTGACCTGTCAGCTTGGCGGGCCCCTGCTTTTATTTTTATAGATATTTAACTTGAATATTTAAAATGTTTAAGAATTTGCTTTGGGGCTCTCCGGGTGGTTTGTACAAGCATTTCACTTGAATATTTGATATCATTTCAAATTTGCCTCGTGCCAGTTTGCAGTTGTACTGTCTGAGCTGCAGCACACGATGTCATTCTCAGGTGATGATGTAGAGGAAGAACAAGGGAAGGAAAGAACATGAAGATGTGTGTGATACTCTCAGGCATGGACTACACCTGGTGCTCAGATGGAACAAGGAGGTTAAATCTTGTGTCTGAACCTGTGAATATTTGTGTCTGCAAATAGTTGGTTTACATGACAGTTTTTCATAGGTGTGTCTTGAAATCACCGCCACTTTTTTTCATTCTGTTTTGTGAGATTCTACAATGAAGATTTCAGTCCTTCCTGCTCACTGTCTAATTACCTGTCCTGGGACGTACCTTGTCACCCACGTTTCGGAGGAATCTGGGTATTTACTGAAGCTTTGACTTCAAAAATACGCTCAAACTTTTCACCAATACTGGTTAAGAGCTCGGGTGTGTTTTGTGTTGTTTTACATACCATTTTAAAACAGTTGGGTTAGCAACAAGTGCTTCCATTTTTAAATGAAGGATGAGATTGGACCCTAGGCAGGTTCTTGCGATACGTCCCTTGAATAAAACTTTAATTTTTATTGTTGTTCTGTCTATCACATCGTTTACCGTCGCTGTACTGCCATCCGCAGGTGAAGCTTCAGACAGTTGCAAAACCCATTTTAAATTTCCCCAGCTTGAACAGGCCTGAAATGTGAAGTCAAATGTAAACGCGGAAGAGGCTTGATTTTTCTGTGCTTACGCGATCGGGCAGCACAAAAGTAGCACCTACCCACCTCCCCAGACACTCAAACATCACACGTAAGACGCATGTGCTCACAGGAAGACTTGGTGTATTTTACATGAATCATAAAAGGATGAACGGTGAATCGAGCGTGATGTGTGGCGTTTACTGGAAGACTGGGGGCATGTCAGCCTATCCAAGTGACAAAGACCTCAGTGTCTGTCCCAGGATCAGAAAGAGCTTTGGCAAACACCCGTCTCAGTTGCTGGTAAATAGTTCACCATGTGCATTTTATGAAGCAAAATAGGCAGAGCTGGTTAGTCTTGCTCCAGAAGATACTTAATATGGACTGGATGGAGTTTTGCCGTGGAAGCCTGTTGATGACAATGGTTGTGTGTGTGTGTGTGTGTGAGTGAGTGAGAGAGATGAGTAAGGGTGGGTGGGACAATCAGGAAGGGTATAAGTACCAGGTCCTGATACCTAAAGAACTCAGACCAAGAGAGTATCACAGCCAAGAGAGAGCAGTAACAGTGCTTTTCCAAGACAAGATTCTCCCCATCAAAGGCATTACTTAGACCGAGAACGGGATCCATAGCACTGTAAGAACACTGAGGAAGGAGGACTCAGCTCAGCAAGAAGAAAGTTAGCTGCTGGTGAAACAAAAACTGCATTGAGGTGCCAGCGCATTCGCGACTGGAGAAGCAGGGAGAAGTTTGAGCACCTTCAGTGAAGTGCAGTCATCTAAAATCACAGCTCGCAGGAATCTGAGAGATGGCCAGCCATGAGGGTAAGTGACCGGTGGGGCTGCAGACCTCCACCCCCATGGAGGTGATTCATAGAATAGTACAACAGTCGTATGCAATTAGTGTCATTTTCACAGAGATTTTGCTTTGATTTTGCACTCAGGAATGATAATAGTATTTCACTGGATCAATGGGTTTTTCCAGAGTCTCAACTCCAATTTCCACAAATTGTAACATTAAGTGACTCAGATTCCACGAGGACTGACATAGTCTTCACATATACTAACATCTCCATAGCCTGATGGGCGAAACCTGAAGAGGAGCTCTTCTCCTCAGACCATCAGACTTCTGTACATGCCTGATGACGTTTCTAATAACTTAATCATTTATGCCTTTTTTATGTCAGCTTCTCAAATTGTTTACTTTCTTCATATTTGTATAAACTGCTACTTGCTCACTGCCAACCATGTACAGTCTTCTGAATAGTATTTCTATAAATAGCCTTTCATTTATATCTTATTTAGACTTTTTTTTTTTAGCCTGTTACTTCCCATTTTAACACAATTTAATTTAACCTCTATGAATCTTTGTGGGCAAAACTGTGGAAGCACCTAGCATTTTTGGCATAAATATTGGCAGTAATGTTTGTAAACAATCAAAGGTTTTTACAAATATGATACACTGGACAATTAAATAAGTAACTGGAGCAACAGCTGAATAAAGTTCTGCAACCTCTAGAAATTGGAAGCATTATTCCAGTCTTGGCCACTAATGCATTTGCTGTTTTTGCACTGTTGCTGGAGCGAAGCCAGATTTTCATTTCATTACAAGTTTTACTAGTGTGACTGTGCGTGTGACAAATGCAATCCTGAATCTCGGATTTGGGTTCTTAAAAAATAGCTTTTAAATTTCTGGATCATTTGAAGAGAAATCGATGGCAATGAAAATGCTCCTTAACCAATATAACAGTAACAACGGAATCGTAGTTCTTTCATTATTCTGTTTATTTCCATAGTAAGACCTCAAAATATTTACAATAAGTTGCAGCAGGGAGTAATACTATGGCACTTAATGTTATACAGCAGTAAAATCTGTGGAAGGAGCCAGGTGGCATCTGTTGCAGGAGAGGTTCATGGGAGTTTTACATACACCAAAATGTTTTGAGGGCTGAATGAAAAATAATTGGCTCAGAGAGACAACTAATTATATTGTAGAGGAGGCGGGTCCAAGAAACTAGATAAGACAGTACCAACCAATAAGATGTCTTGGTCCCGCCTCCTCTCCAGTCTGTTTGGTTAGCTCTCTTATCTGTCATTTGTTTTTGCTCTGCTCTCAGAACATTTTTGTGTAAGTAAAACTCTCACGAGTGGAGAACAAGCTGTGTCCCCCATCCGGACGCACTATTTAAGAGATTAAGATCAACATGCAGCGAACATTCCAGAAGTCGGTAGCTGTAGAACTACTAATAATCATGTCTTGCATATCAACGAATTCGCAAATTTTTTCCATCGTAGTTTTGCGATTTGCCACTTTTTTTGACTGGCCAAGAAATTCATCTCAGGCGACAATTCAGGGTTCTTTCGAAATTTCCATTAATAGTTATTCAGTTCTTATGGACAAAAATGCAGTGGACCACTGAAGATTATTGTCAATTTTGCACTGAGTTTGACCCCTTCCTGACTGGCCATGTTCCCCCACAGTCCCTGCAGTTCTTCGTGCCGTTGACCTGCAGTGCCCGACCAACAACCGCGCCCACCGCACAGACGAGTCGGACACGGAGCGGCTGCTTCTGCGCAGGGGGCAGCCATTCTCCCTGGTGCTGCAGTGCAGCAGCGCATCACCGCTGCCACCGAAGCAGAGCATTAACCTCATCCTGCACCTTGGTGAGCGGAGCGGCCCACCTCCGCAAGCTTCCAGTGCCGCACCATCGTAACCAATACCTTCTGCTCAAATGTTAGCTTCACTCAGGGACTATTCTAGGATTTTTTTAAAGGCGGGAGGCATAATTTATACAGAGGGGCTAACTGTATCATTATCCAATAATATGCTTTTACTTGGTGAGTGACAGGGCCCTGTCTATTCTGTGGGCCAATCAGCTTTCAGCTGAGGCCTGTAACCCCACCCCCTGTAAACATCCCTGTGTTCAGTTTATTTTATATAGCGCTCTTGCCATTGTAGGTGTCTCAGAGCACTTGTTTAAATGTTTAAACACAGCACACTGTATGAACATAAAATGCCAGGAGACAAGGGCAGAGAGGAACAGAAGACTTAGGTTGGACTAGTTGGTGGAAAACATCTCTGTGGGGGGGGGTCCATGGACAACTGGTTGGCCTCTCCACCAAGCCACAGTAGCTGTACTAATTCAATTAAATGTCCAAGTATCTGCAGATAGGTGATGTTCAGTTGGTCCACTTCTGGCCCAATGTTATCTGCAGTTGTCCCTTGTCACTGGCTGTCACTGTGAGGTAAGGAATCGCTGTCATCAAGATTGAGGCTTTATTTTGAAGTCAGTAAACACACCTGGAGCTCCAGGAATCCCAAGGTAATGTTGGGGTGGGGGGAGGAGGATCACTACACTGACAAATGAGCCATGGAGACAGAATGAAGTTGGGATGTGACACTTATGGCCGCATTATCTGCTGTGTGCTGGGCTGGCCTGTTGTCCCAGGGGGACAGCTGGGGAAGTTGTCCTGGGCTCTGGTCCAGGTGGGAGAAGTTGTGTGTCATATGGGTTCAGCTGAAGTAATTATGTCCTGGGCCCAGGAATTGTGCCTGTCTGGCCTGATGCTAGGCCAAAGCAGTGGGTCGTTGATTATGATTTAAAGCCTGAAACAGAGAAGGCGTCTTGCATCTCATAGGCCTGTGGGGAAGCTGTCGCACAGTGTGGAATGTGGTATTACGGGAAGGTCCGAGTTTAATGAGCAGAGAGCGCGGCTTGGCGCGTGAACATTCTGTAAAATATGGTGTGCAGCAATTTTGTTCTGAAATCCATCCTAAACCAAACTGGGAACCAGTGTAGGCAAATAAAAGCCGATGTGATGTGATCATATTTTTTAGTCCTAGTTACTACAGTGTGTTTTTTATTCTTTGTAACTGGAGATATTTCAATTTATATATAGTAAATGTGAAATTTGACCCACCTGAGTTAAATAATAAAAAATTGTCTACGTATTTGCCTTTGCATGCTTTGGGACTTTTGTTTCTTCTGAGTTTTGTTTATGTCATGTTTTGATTTCTACATGACGGTTACTAGGCTTGACGGTTGTTGATCTAATGCCATTTGGTCTGACGATTTCCCTCATAAGATGCTAACGCCTTGTTTACTATCCTTATGATGAAGGGACTGCACTTACAATGGACTTACATAACGCAACAGTGATTTTTTTTTTTTAAATGTTTGTTTGCTGTGTGGCTCTGCGAGTTAGAAATTCGTGCTTGTGATAGGAGGTTTAGCGGTTCCCTTAATTCTTACACGCTCCTACAATAATCGTCGTTATGAGAAAAGTCACTAGACATGCGCCTTTGGGGGTCAAGTTGACCCCAGGGTAGGCGTGAGAGATCATGTCCTCTGGTCCGCACGTATACAGGTTTACAAAGGCAGTATGGTTCTTAAGAAGTTGAACGATGCAGATGATAATTGTCTGCTGGAACATCTCAGTCCAGTAATCTGTGTTGTGTGCTTTGCTGTGCAGGAAAAGAGGGGGGCTTGGTGGTGAAGGTGTCAGAGGCCCTTGGACAGCGGGGCCAGTGGTGGTTCCACCAGCAGGGGGCGCAGAGTGAGCTGCTCCTAACAGTGCACACACCAGCTGATGCACCTGTGGGGCTCTACAAGATGACCGTTGTGCTGCTGGACGCTGAGGGACACATTCAGGAGCGTATTCATGCCGGAACATTCTACCTGCTTTTCAACCCCTGGTGTAAAGGTCAGCATCTGCATGTGCAGCAAACATTAACATGTATGTTTATACGCACAAAAATTCATTATCAGACTGATTTTATTTTCATCTGGCACTTGCTAAATCATTTTAAGCAATTTACGCGCAAAGGCCCATTTGATTCGTTCATTAACATTGCAATTCATGCTGGGAATGGGCTACAACTGACAGTGTGTTTTTTTTTTCTGGCTGTTTCATTCCTAGAGACATGTCGTTCTGGACATTTGCCCTTTCACATTTAATAGGCCAGTAACAGCAGTAACGTAATTCTGGGAAGCCACTGTTCTGAAAATAGGATTGTCTGGGAACACTTCCCGTTTGTGTCCAGTTAGCATCTCAGTGGACTGCTTGTATCTCTGTTCGTTCTTGCTCTGTCCCAGCTGACGCAGTGTACTTCCCTGATGAGGAACAGTTGCAGGAGTACGTACTGAATGAGAACGGTTTGCTGTACCAAGGCTCCTGGGACATGATCTACTCCTTGCCCTGGAATTTTGGACAGGTACCACACCTGGGCCTGGAGCAAACAGCACTCAGAGATGTTTCTCACTCCAATGTTTTGTTTTGTGTTCGTTTTGAATTATTTAATTCTCAAAGAAGAACCTCCAGTTAGGGTCTATAAGTGCATAAGAAATATGTGAGACATCCTAGATCAGATGTCTGTCCGTCATTGGCTACTCACCTTGAAATTTACGTCTTCGGACTGTGGGAAATGTAAACAGTGGGGAAGCACACTAACCCCACACAGAAGGCACTCTACAGCTCAACCCATGACTCACTTTGCTGGTTCTATATATGGAGGTAAGAGGATTTTTATATCACTCCCCCACAATGTAGTGACTGTTTGTGGCCAACAGGGGGGCCCAATCATGAGGGGCCCCACGCAAATGTGTGAGTTGAGAATTGGTAAACAGCCACAGCACTCAGTACAGGTCGGTTTATACAGAGCAACAACAATGCTTACAAGTGCACATGTTACACGCATCCTGGGCAAGGTCACCAAATAGGACGGGGGTGGAAGAGACAGCAGTGGGGTCAACAGACAGCCAGGAGACTTCACAGGCTTAAATAGTGGA
>JAODJX010000020.1:21495880-21515336 GCA_026776945.1 Isichthys henryi | reverse complement strand
TTCCGGGATAGGCTCCGGACCCCCCGCGACCCACTAAGGATAAGCGGTTTGGAAAATGGATGGATGGATGGATATATCTCATCATGCTCTACTATAAGACAGACAAACAGACATTTGCAGGTGGGACAGTAGCTTACTTACTCTTTCATCCTTGTGTGTAGTTTTTATTTTTTGTGCTTTAGTCATTTGTGCTGTATTTACACACGTGTGTTCCAGGGGATACCGCGTGGCTGCTGTATGACACCTACGGATTCCCCCTGGATCTCACTGCCCTGATCGCTGAGGAACGCGGCTTGGGCATCGATCACGAGGGGTTCGAGGAGGAGAAGAAGGCGGCTCAGGTGAGGAGCGCCGGGGTGACGCGGCGTTTCGGATGGCCCCGGGTCAGAGGTCGTGGGTATAAGGTCATCGGTGAGACGCATCCTTTACGTCCCCACAGCTGCGGTCCCAGGGGAAAGGGTCTGGGGACGAGGACCACATAATGCTGGACATTTATGCCATCGAGGAGCTGAGGAACAAGGGCCTGCCGGCCACTGACGATTCCCCCAAGTACAACTATACCTCTGATGACAACGGGAACTACGGTAAAACCAGGAGCTCATGACGAATGCCTAGGGACCCTACCCTGCGGCCCAAGGCAACCTTCAGCATCTGTTACTGATGTTTGTCATCAGGTTTGCAGGGATTTGTAATGTTATACAATAGGAGTATGAAATCCATAGGTGTTCATTATGGAGGATTTTGTCATTGAAAGGAAGGTATTCCCCACACAGGCAAAGCAGGGTAGGTACACCTAGAATGAAAGTGAGAGAGAGAATGTTGGTTTTAGTGTGGATTTTGTAGCTACTGTAATTTCTGGGCTGGTATATACAAGTTAAACCTAACCCTACATTTTTAGGTAGCTGCTAATGAGCCTTTGCGGACCTGTTTGCGTTGGGTGGTGGGCTGATGGCCGCATTGAGCGTTGCGTTTGCGTGTTCAGTGTTCGAGCAGGTCACTGCCACCGTGCTGGCCCTGCGGCGAGAGCGCGTCTTCGTGGACGAGGTGCTCACTGGGCAGGAGTGTGGTGTGCTGCTGGACCAGACCTGCTTCTATGCCGAGCAGGGCGGACAGACGTTCGACGAGGGCTACATGCTGAGGGAGGATGACTCCACGGAGGATGTAAGCGGGGGCTTGCACACATGGGGGTGTCCTTAACGCCGCACACGTGGGGGAGGGGGCCTCCTTATGTTTGCTCTGTAGGCATCGCTGTATCTGGATCTGTGTAACGCTGTCAAAGACCTGCTGCCTTGTTAAATTAGGTCACGTCTCATTTTCAGCGTATGTATAAAGCAGATTCACCACTGAAATAATAAGTAATAAGATTAGATTAGATAGATATTTATTGATCCCGGGGGAAATTCGTTTGCATACAGTAGCAAAGGTATGTAGAGCGCAGAGGAATGTACACATACAGGAAAGCAGACAGTGCACCGACAGTGCACACACTAGTAAAGTTTGTGCAAACGAATTGGAGTATGCAGTTCACAAATGGAATATTCTGGAAAACGGTATGGGTGCATGGTGTGACTCGTGAGTAATGTGTGATAGTTAACGTGTCTTCTCTCTGGAGCAGAAAATGGAGTTCACCGTGAAGAACACGCAGGTGCGCGGGGGCTATGTGCTGCACGTAGGCACAGTGTACGGCTCCCTGCGGGTGGGGGACCGTGTGACACTGCACATCGACGAGGTGAGCACCCTCTAACACTTTGTCACTAGCCAACCCCCCTCCCCCCATTGGGTTTTGCTGTATACTCTATTCTCCATCTCAATTCTCCATCCTTGCCCCGCCCCCAGGCTCGCCGCCGGCCAATCATGAGTAACCACACAGCCACCCACATCCTGAACTTTGCCCTGCGGGGGGTCCTTGGGGAGGCAGACCAGCGGGGCTCCCTGGTGGCCCCTGACCGCCTGCGCTTCGACTTCACCGCCAAGGCTGCTATGAGCACGAAGGAGGTGCAGCGCACCGAGGAGATCGCCCGCACCATGATCGCGGACGGCAAGGTCAGGGGTCGCCCAGGGGGGTACGGGAGGGGGCTGCTGCCTAAGGAATTGCCCCGTTTCCTCTCAGGGCTGAACCTCTGGGGGTATCACACTGCACTTTTCTTGCTGGTAGTGGGATGTTCTGGAGAAGCTCTCTCACAGCCTGAGATTCTCGGCCCGCCCCCCCCCGCAGCCAGGAGGAGCTGACGGTGCAGTGCTGCCCCCACCCCTCCCCCTCCGCATCACTACAACACAGCAGAATCTCACTTTAAATTTTAAATCATGACAATAACAGCCACACTTTTTTTTTTCCCCCTCACCATCCCGTCTCTCTTTGTGATACCTGACATGGTTCCTCGTGTTTGTAAATGCAACCGCAGATGGGGAATGAAAATCCATGGGGGGAGGGGGAGTTACTGTCTGTTACATTGATGATTAAAGCTTTCTCCACCTGCAGTGCTCTTGTCCTGTTTTCAGAGCGGACTAGGGTTTGCTGGTTACATTAATTTCCAAACCACACCACAGGTCATGTTTGTGGGCCTCTTGTTTTGTCATTTTTTTTTAATCCTCTGTTCTTTCCCCGACTTGACACTCACCCTATAAATCTGCCCCATGTCCCTCTACCAACCCCTGCCCCCCCGCAGCCAGTTTTTGCCATGGAAGCACCTCTCGCAGCAGCGAAGGCTATCCAGGGCCTGCGTGCCGTCTTCGATGAGACGTATCCGGACCCGGTGCGTGTGGTGTCCATCGGCATGCCCGTACAGGAGCTGCTGGCCGACCCCAGCGGCGCCGCAGGCTCACTCACCTCCATCGAGTTCTGCGGCGGGACGTGAGTGTCGTTGGTCACGTTTACGATTCGGCCACCTTTGTGCCCGGTGTAGGTACCTTGATCTTTGACCTTGTGTGCCCAGGCACCTGCAGAACTCCAGCCATGCCACGCCCTTCGTCATCGTGTCGGAGGAGGCCATCGCCAAAGGCATCCGACGTATCGTTGCGGTGACGGGAACAGAGGCACTGAAGGTCAGACGCGGGTTGATCTGTCTTCCAGACATTTGTCCGCTATTTCTTGTGCTTTTTCCTGCCAGTGTCACTGTAAATCGTTCGCTTATGTCACGGGAATCACTCGCCTAATCGCCGCCGCTCCCTCAGGCCCAGAGGAAGGCTGATGCCCTCAGGCAGTCTCTGTTTACCCTGGGGCAGAAGGTGAAATCGCAGACCGCCCCCAACAAGGACGTGCAGAAGGAGATCGCAGACCTGACTGAGGTGAGAAGCTTCCTGTCAGGATGACATCACCATCGCCCTTTGACTGAAGTGTTAAATTTCACCGACACTCTCCTCACTCTTCATCACAGCGAGCCAAAACCATATTTCATGTATTAAGACAGTATTCATCTCTGTCTAGCTCAGTACTTTTCAGTCTGTTTTGGTGCCTTAGGTGTCCCGGTCCGATGCGGTTTATGTGTGTGTGACACTGTACTCACTCTCCCCTGCTGTAGTCTCTGGGCACCGCTGTGACTTCGCAGTGGCAGAAGGACGAGATGCGAGAGGAGCTGAAGGGACTGAAGAAGATGATGGATGATCTGGACCGTGCCAGCAAGGCTGACGTGCAAAAAAGGGTGAGCTTTTATTGGGGGGAGGGGGGCTGTGCAGCTGGAGGAAGCTGTAATGGCCAAATTTGAACAGGACTCTTTAGCTGAAGAAGGTATAACTGATGGAGATCCAGAAAAAGTCTTAAGCTCAGAGAAACGCAGCAATGAGCCCCCAAAAGCCCTAAACGACCCCCCCTCGACGATCTCCTCATTCCTCCTCCCAGCAGGGGAGCCGCTACACATTTTGGGCCCTATGACAGCATATCATATTGGTCCCTCAAGCCAAAGCTATCCAATCATTTCCCAAATTTTTTAGGCACCCGCCCAGCAGTCAAGGGCCCTTGGAGTAGCCCTGGCACCCATCCCCCCCCCCTTTCCGACACCCCTGCTTCCTAGCTCACAGCTGCTGACCCTGTCCAAGCAGCCTGTCTGTCAGGGTCTATAGGGGCCAGTTGGATATTATTTTCAACTTTCTGTGCCGCCTGTCTGTTGACAGCGGATCTCGGTGGTGAAAATGTCATGTCCTGGCTATTTTGGTATTTCTGTGGTTATGTGTGAGGGGCACTTCATGGCCTGCGCTTTGTGTCTTGACCGTGGCTACCTGGTCCACCTCAGGTGTTGGAGAAGACGAAGCAGGTGATCGACAGCAACCCCAACCAGCCCTTACTGGTCATGGAGATGGAAAGTGGGGCTTCCGCAAAGGTGAGGACAGCCGACCGCCTGCCAGCTCTGCATGAGCCTTGGCTTGTGGACCTCTCCTGGAGCTCACCCTGTGTGTGTGTGTGTGTGTGTGTGTGTGTGCGCGCTGTGCCTTATGCACTCACAGGCCCTGAATGAGTCTCTGAAGCTGCTGAAGAGCCACTCGCCCAGCACGGCAGTTATGCTCTTCACTGTTGACAACGATGCTGGCAAGATCATCTGCCTGTGCCAAGTGCCACAGGTACGTGTCTGTATCTATGTGTGTGTTGTCCCTTTTGCAAATGATCGGCTATTTATACAAGTCATTATGGTCGTTGATTGATTTGCGGTTCATGTGGTGAGGAGATCAATTGACAGTAATCGTTACAACCTGCCTTGTCACACATAAAGCCAAGAGCTGTAACGTAGCCTGCAGCAGTGATCTGAAAGTTACGTATGCATTGTAATGTAGAAGTTTGTAAATAAATTATTAGGAAGAAGGAAAAAAAAAACCTCCAGCTCTTAATTTTCCATTGGGGGTGGGGGGACCACAGTCTTGCATGTTTTATGAATTTTCTTCAATCACTACTCAGTCAATAACAGCAAGGCGATTAACTGCATAGACTGCACTGAATGACTCTATAGGACTGGACTGCCTCACTGTAACCAGAATCACGGCCAGCTGAGGTTTTACTGAAGTGTCTGTTTGTTCCCAGATAATAATAATAATAATAATAATAATAATATTATTATGCATTATACCACTAGTCATGTTTTGATTGATGATCTGTAATAGTAGGGGCAGCTTAAACTGGGGAAACCATTGATATTTTTGCACTGTTGTATCATGTCTGTGATTTTATCAGCCTCTTGGTAGATTCAGAATCGGCGTTACTCTCCTGCTTCTTGCATAAATGAAAAAAAAAAACATGTCAACTATCCAGATGTTCTTGGTCTGGCCTACTTGAGGTTGAACTGCATCCGCCGAGGCTCATTTAGCTTGAGTGTGAGACCCCCGGCTGGCGCTGACAGGTGTGACATGACTAATCATACGTGGGCAGCCAGACCAGTCGCTCTCATTCTGTTTCTCCCTCATTAGGAGGCAGCAAATCAAGGCCTGAAGGCCAGCGAATGGGTACAGGAAGTCTGCCCTCTGCTGGATGGAAAAGGTGGCGGCAAGGACACGTCCGCCCAGGCGACCGGCCGGAATACGCACTGTCTGCAGGAGGCGCTGGAACTGGCTGACACTTTTGCCCGCCTGAAACTGGATCTTCAGAATTAAGAATGGATGGGCCGGGGGTTTGTGGGGTGGCGGAGTCCCAGCTGTTGTGGTTACTTTGGTTGGGACTCCGTAGATGTTTACAGGAGTTCTGACGCTCTTCACGTAAAATGGGGTGTAATGGAGCTGGGTGGGGGTGTGGGTTTTGTCAAGCATCTGTCATTGGTCTGCTTCGCTATCCTGCCAGTGACTTCCTTTTTGTGTGAGTAAAGCCTTCTTACACGCACTGGGAAACTGTACAATAAATATTTAAAATTAATCTTAAAGGGAATAGCCATAGGACTCCCCTGCCAGCATAGATGTTTGTCTGAGCCCCCTTTGAGCCGCGCCGCAGTCACGCCAAAATGCCCCCACCCTCTCCATCCTGGTCCTGTCTGCAGGATGGCTCTTCCACAGCTGGCCGCATGCAGATCGTTGTCCTGCGCTGTTAAATCGGGGTCCGGCCACTCAGTGTGTAATCTCACACTCAGTGCGTCAGTCGTGTATCTGGACCGTCTGATCGCTGTTGTATAAAATGCCTGCTTTCTTTGATTCAGTCAGTGACACTTGAATAAAGCATAGAAATGTGAATCTCTCCACCTTGCCTTATGCCACGTCTTATGAAGTGTTTTACTCATAACTTGATCCTAATCATCTTTCTGCTCAGTTATTTGACCTCAGTACTTTAAATTTCATGACCCAAATTAGACGTCAAGTGGAAAAACCCGCTGCAGTGAGGCTGGTTCCCTCCTGTCTAAAAATAAGTGCGAATTGACCTGCAATGTTTGTAGGTCCTATTTTAAACATTCCGATATCATGTTTCGTGCCCCAAATGAATATTTATCTGTACTTTCCCAGTAAATACCAAAATATGAGTTAGCAGAAGGCTAGGTCACCCTTTAAGCGTAGAACCGAAATTGGCTTTCGTAGTTTAAAGCGACTATCAGTTTTTGTTTTTTTTTTCTTTTCTTTTTTTGCTCTGAACCTACAACATTTAAATGTAAAATGTGCTAAAACAAATGGCACCATTACGTTCTTTCAGTTCTGCGTTTTATTTTCACAACAGCAGTAGATAAAAAGTCTTGTCACAGAAAAGTCATGGTTATAAAAGGAGAGAGGAGACTGACAATGAGCAACTGCTAATGGCTGGGGGGGGGGGACACACACACACACAAAAGCTGCACAGCTAGTGTGGTTATATACAGATTCCTGGGGGGGCTGGGCTGGGCTGTCTGCTGATCGTATTATGTGAGACTGTTTGTGATGCTGATTTGGAGGACCTGAGGGAGGCCACCCACAGCACCTCTCTTCATCCCCAAAGACCCGGAGCTTTTCCCTATGAGGTAAGGCCATGTCCCTCATCTCCGTTTGGGAATTCCACACACAAGCCATCCATCCATTTTTTTCCCATGTTCCAGACCTGTTATCCTGGTCTTGGCCAGAGACCTTACAAAATCAGGCTGTTGTGTCTGTGTGATGCAGAAGGTTAAAGTGTTCATGCCCTTCCCCCCATTCAGTAATAAAACTGTAAAACATATACTTAAGATGAGTAGAAAATTAATTAAGAGCTAGAAGGAGCTTAGAGGTTACTGTTAAAAAAATGTTCCCCTCAATCCTCAGAGGGACCTGGGTAACGCGGAAGCTTGATAAATTTGGCTCTTCATGTACACGGATGATACCTTGTTGCGGCTTCTGAAAGCCTCCAGTAGGGGGCATGGTTTCCACAGGCACCTGCCACAGAGCTGTGGAGGTGAGACGGTACGGACATCCTGTGGGGGGTGGGATCAGCATGCTGAGGGTGGGGATTTAGAGATCAGAATGGAATGAAAGCTTTAGTGGTCCAGCTCCGCGAGTTCCCTGCCATTCCACAGTATGAATCTTAAGATCTACTGTAAACTGGCTAAGAATTCTTCAGGTTTTTTTTTTCTTTTAAAGCTATAGATACTGCACTGATTGACAGGCGTGTCCTTAATATTTCAACTGGAACAAATTAAGATTAAAAGGCATGTGAAAAGTAATACTGGGAGTAAAATTCTTTGGTGGAATATTGCACGTTGTTTTAATCGTTAAGCTCCTTCTGCAAAAAAATGTGATGTGTGTTATATGTGTTGATTGGGGAAATTTCCCGGATCGCTATTTCTCAACGCGTGTAAAATGCTCCACTGGTGAACAGACGGAGCACTACGGTTATAAGTGTACTTCTAAATGACACAGCGAGCTAAGACCTAATGAGCGCAGGTTTTGTCAGTGATATTACGTTTCCACGGTACCGACTTTATCTGGGCGATGCTTTCGTGGGGTAAGGAGATGGAGCAGCGCGCGCAGCAGTTACGACAGTCGCTCCCGTAAAGGCACAGCGTTGTCACGGTTACCTTCTGTTAGCGGCGAGCGGGGCGCAGGTGAGGTGGTCGGTGTGGGCCTCTGGAGGAGGCAGCAGCGATTTGTGGGACGGCGTGACTCGCGTCCTCCTGGCACAGCTGAAGCGGTACGAGTTACACACTGTGGCTAACCCCCCCCCCCAAAGAAAAGGGGGGGCTGGGGAGCGGGCGGATGCGCGTGGGAGGGTCAGGAATTTGCCGCGAGGAAGACAAGGCACTAGAGCGAGCGAGCGACGTCCGCACGTCCGTGGCAGGGAGCAGCGGGTAGATGAATCTGCGAGTCTGGTCGGTGATTTAAACCCAAAACGTGATGCCTTAAGGGTTACAGTAGGGAGGTGGTTCGACACAATCAGTCTCCTGAACGACACCTGGCAGGGGAGATGGGACACAAGAGTAGTCCTTACTGGGGTTCTGTTTTCATTTCATCAAAGAGGAAGTATCAGGAATATAGAAGCATGATTGCGACTCCACTGGTCAGGGGTGACGCCAGCATGGGGAAGGTGGAGTTTAACGCTGTCTGAGGGGAAATGGAGGGGAAAAAGGGGATCAGATGATCACTGAGGGGGTGCTAAGCCAGGCAGCGAGCGACGGTGCTCAGTAATCCCGCTCTCACCACGGGGTTCAAAGCCTCAAGCGGTAGCTGGATATATGTCAGTCTGACATTTCCTTCTCTGTTCCACAATCCCATTCGCACAATGGCTGGGGTTTCTCCTGCCTGTCAAAGTCCCCACAGTGGCTGGTCGTGGGTGGAGTGGGGGGAGACAAGCTGACAGGCCGGCATGACCCTGGCAGCTTATTCAAATGTCACATCGACACAAAGCTATTAAGAACAGCCCTGATAACATGAACAAATGTAAAACAAATTGCTACCTCTTAGAATATCACAATGCCTCCAGTTCGGGTTCCAGAGGAAAAAGAAAAAAACTTCACAAGTTCTACACTAATATGTGCCAGTAGGATATGAGGTTGTGTTTGTTCTGGACAGCGGCAGGCACACCCTATATTTGCACTACTCCCAGTCAGCCAGTAGGGGGCGGCAGAAAAGAAGAAGGAACGTCATCTTTAAATTAACGGCGGTTTGCGTTAATTTGCATTTCTGTTAGTCTGCCTGCTCGTTGGGCATCGCGCTCCAGTCCATTTCGTTTGCACTCTGTTCGGGTTTACGTGCTGTAACTGGTACATGTTAACAGCGTTACCGATTAATATTCACATTGTCAGCCTGCATTGTAATGGTAACAGTACTTCATTGCCCGGCACAGCTTTGGATAATGAAAAGTCGGTGTGTGAGAGAGATATGAGCTGTCACGGTGAACAGTGCAGCTGCGTGTGTGTGTGTGTGTGTATCTGTCACCATAACAGCACTTCCATCGTCTCAGTCCATCCGTTCGGCAGATCTGTAAGCAACAAATATATCCGAGACTGCAACCGGAGGGAGAGACCAATGTGTTTGGGTCTTTTCGCCAAAGAAAGCAAACGGCTACCCCACAAATATCCCCTCCCCTTCAGCAACACCGTCGGCAGTAAGACGTGACCTCTGACCCCTGAAGGGTACGAGGTGTGCACAGTCAGTGGAGCATGACGGGACTCCAGACAGACGAGCTGAGTAATACTGTCATCTTGCCTGGTGAGGGTAGCATGTAGCAGCATAGAATTTCCCTTCATTGTGGGGGGAATGTCTTCTTAACGATAATATAAATGTCCTCCTTGCCCCCCCAGTCTTCTACCTCGTCACAAGTAAATTTCTTCTGTACAGCTGCAGGTCAGTGTCTATATGGTACCTAACACAGAACGCTACAAAGTTAAGAGGGTTTTGTATCAATCGCAGACGTGTCCTTTTCTGTTGACTGAGACTCTGACTGTTCATGGAGCCCCCTGTGGGTTGGGTAGAGGGCGTATCTGACTGACTGTCAATCACTGTTAACTGGAGCCCTTCATCTCCAGTGAAACTACGTGCCAATGCCCCAGTCTGCCACAAGGAGGAGCTGATCCCAGCCAGCCTTCCTTCTGTTTCTCCAAAAGTCTCCAGTGTGTTTGTCTTCACCATTCCAACCTCGAGTCTACTCCTGATGGGGCGAATCCTAAGGGCTCCCAAGACACTAACTCCCTTCCATCAGATTTGACTTCTTGGATCCATGCTGGGTCACAGTCGGTTGATCCTCGGTAATTTGCCGCCATGGGTGGGTACAGGTGAGTCGTATACTGTGGGGTTCCTGTCTTCCTCGCTTTGGCTCCTGCACCTCCTCCCTCCCTAACCTTCACTTCCCAGGGAACACTGTGATCTTGCCTGCTTTCGCCAGCGAGTCGATGATGTGTGCTTCGAAGTCGGCGTCGTGGACCCCCGTCTTCCGGAACTCTCCAGAGTAGCGGTTCTGCTCCCAGTAGTGATGCCAGTTCCCCCGGCTGTCAGCGCCAAAGCCAAATACATTAACCTGTCGAGAGAGAGAGAGAGAGAATTTACACCAATCTGTGCTGTGAAGGAGTGGGTGAATGAGCGTGAGGAACAAAGAAGGTATACATGTATTTCACCTCGTCGCAAACATGTAGAGCGAAAAACAGGACCAGCATCCCTGTGGAGGGATACCGGCCATGGTGCCGGGTCCAGTGGTCATGGATGTACTTAAAAAAGGCTGGATTGTAGATCTGAACCTGGTGACAGAATAGAATAGACAAGGTCGTAGAAACTGGAGGGGAGGGAGACAGAGAGGCATGTACTCCCCCAATATCAAACTCTATCCTATGCTATTGAGAACAGTATCTCTTTATTGTCATTGCACACGTATAATGTAACTCCGTGGCTGTGACAGGCCAGTGAGCACTCCCCAATGGCAGATGAAAGCAGCGAGTGATTGAGTGGCCAACGAAGCTGCTCATCTCGGCTCCTAAAAACAACGTGAGTCACTGTCCCAGCTCAAGAGATGGACGGGTACCTTGTCTTTGTCCACACGCAGGAATTGCTTCACAGGAGCATATGTGCTAGAGTGAGAGAGGAGAGAGCAGGAGGTCAGGGATGGAGGTCCCACGTCTCTCTGATAGGCCACCACTAGACTGCGTTACTTCCTAAGTCGAAGGGTACATTCACTGTGTAACAACATGCATCTCTTTCATGTCTGGAGGTTGTCATGGAGACCCGACTGGGATGGAGGAGCAGCAGCCTACAGAGTCGTAAGTGTGCGAGACACTGTATGAGCCAGGTGGCGGTTGTTGTTACGTGATGAAACGGGCGACCTATGAGGAATGGAATGCTGGGCATCACATGACACGGTGTCACCGTGCAACAGAGTCGGGTATTTAGTGTTTTTTTTTTCCTTTGAATGCTCACAAGCGGATCTGGCCGGTGGACAGCGCGCTGGTGATCCACAGCAGGTCCAGCGTTTTGAACGGCACCAGCACAAAGCTGACGTTGGCCGCCAGGTTCCTGGCGCTTTCGGGGTACATGAAGTGGTGGGTGGTCCTGCTGCCGGCGTCCTCCTCATACCCGATGGTGGGCGCCAGGTTCATCCTGATGGGAGGAGAGACAGGATGGTCGCTAGATTGATGACGCTACCTGCTGGCGTGGGGGACACGCGGCTGCCCGCCGCGAAGCAGAGACAAAGTGCTCAGACAGGTGGGTAGACGGGCAGACAGACAGACAGACAGACAGGCAGGCGGATAGACGGCTCAGCCAGCCCACATAGGACCCCACAGGGGGCCTCACGACAGGGTTGCTGCTGCAGTGTGTTTATATTTCTCATGTATCCTCCCACACATTCCAATCTCATTTAGAGCTTGAGAACAATGCAGAGCCTGAGGGACACGCACACACACAGACACACGCGCACACAGACACACACTGACCTCGTGCACATTTTCGCATGGCACTGCCTCCTCTCACACAGCCATGGTGTGCTGGTCTGTGTGCGAGTGAGCAGGAAGGTGGAAGCTGAGGATGCTTCAGATCGGGCAGACTTATCTCCCCCCCCCCCCCCAAACAGTGGTTCTGCAGATGACTGTGGACCTGGGTGGGGTCTTGGCTGTATTGAGGGGCCACCACCCAAAACCAGTTGTCTTTCCGCCATTCTGTGCTGTTCAGAATTCCTGCTCTCGTTATTTACAGAGCACAAGATGAGGCAGCCTCTCGAGGGAGGCGAGAAATGAGGCTTCGGACTTGCTGAGCATTCTTGCTGAGGACATAAAAGCACGTGAGTGTGAGCACTATTTTAATAAAAAAATTTCTGTTATTGTATGCAGTTCGCAAATCATAACCCTGTCCGTATATGTACCTCTGTGCCTGTGTCAAACTATTTAGATTGAGAGGAAAAAAAAACCTTTGTAGGCTATATTTTTTAATACTAAGTCCCTGGTAAAAATAGATTCACCATGCTATTGGTATTAAGTTAAGCCTGCAATGTACAGTGTTTCACCTGCATGTGCTCTTGTAATGCAAAACATAATGTTATTCTGTTAATTGTTGTTTTAAGAAGCTCCAGCAGTAACATGTAAAAAATGAACATTTATGTGAAGGTAGGTATGTTGGAAAAGTGGGTACACAGACACAGACACACACACACACACACACACACGCACGCAACAGGCATATCTCTCCCTGCCCACTGACCTCATGATGAAGCCATGGCCGTCGATGGCGTGCCCGTACCCGGAGCCGCGCAGGTTGCCTGAGTTGCCCACCACGGCGCAGCGCTGGCAGCGCCCCAGGTCCCAGGAGCCGTAAGGTGAGTGTCCCGGGATCACCTGGAACAACTGCGACAGCACGTGCTGAATGCTGTGGGGCTTGAATTGCGGCTGCAGCATCTGAAATCGGAGCGGGGGTGGGGCGGGGGAGGGAGTCAGGCTGGTTTGGGCCCGGTCCAAGTGTGGCCCGTGACTTCACAAAGGAGATAAATCCATTTTACTGTGGGCGGGTGTAACATGATTGCACTGCAATATGCCATTTTATCCGCAAAGAGGAAAGTTAGTCAGCAGTGTGACTTTCAAATACAGACTGGAGCCAAGCTGGACAGGTATCTTGCCAGTTCTGGGTAATGGTTTCCCATCAACTTTGTGAACTTCTGTAAGATGGGGGCGTGGTATGGCTCAGTGGGTTAGGACACAGCCTGTGATCAGTAGGTTGTGGGTTCAAATCCTAGAATTGGCAGAATGGTTCCACCAGTGGGCCTGTGAGCATGGCCCTTAACCACTCAATTGCTCCAAAGACCCTGCTTTCTTAAAAAATGTACATCGCTTCGGATACAAGTATCTGCTGAATAAACACAATGTAATGTTAGCTGGTCACACAGCCAATCTATACAGGAAACATATTCTTTCATGGTGTGATTAAGCACACAAGCTGAAATACTGCCATGTTACTTTCCCCTCTCGACCGCGAGTGCCACACCATACACCCGCTGGGTGCCAGTATCTGGGTGCCATCACACTGAGGAGTGTCTGGCACTGCTCACTGGTGACTCGAACGACTAACTCTTTGCAAATGTCCCTGTTGACCTTACTGAGTCACGGTTAATGTGAAACAGGATTTGGAGAGCATGCCTATACCCAAAGCTTTGTGTTTTTCCCGTCTCCTGCCTTATCACCACTTCATGCCTCTCATTCCCGGTCCTCCGGAACCTTCTTTCCGAGAGCCGCGCTTTACCTGTCCCTGACTTACCAGCCAAATTATCCTTGTCTGTCTCGAGGGCTACGCTTCATATCTTCTTGTTTGTTTGCACCTGTACATGTGTTTCTATGCTCAATATTATTTACGTCATTCTCGCTTTAAAAAACAGAGAGGAAACCATAGGGGAGGAGGACAGTAACGGGGGAGAGAAAACGTGAGAAGGGAAGATGGAGGAGGAGGCGGTTTTAGAAGGCCCACTTACCACCCACCAGTAGTAAACGTCGGCAGGCAGCTGGATGTTGTTCTGGGTCCAAACTGGCGAGATGTCTGGGTCGTAGTTCTCATCGAACCAGTCCGACACTCCTGGGTCACCCACGCAGCGGCGGCAGGCGCACGTTTTGGGCAGATCGCCCCCCCGTGGCCCGAGCCTGTGGGAGCCGGCGTAGCTGGGCACGAGTTTAACCTTGCGCGATTCCTCCCAGCTGGGGGGGTCTAAGTAGGGTAGGCCTCCACCTCCGCGCAGCGAGAGGGAGAAGAGCAGCGAGGTGAGAAAGAGGAGCGCCAGGGAACCCAGCAGCACCCAGGTACGCAGGGAGCACCGCATGGCCCCGCCCCCGCTGCCCCACCCCACACGCTCCACCCCTCCCCCGCCACCTGCCCACCACAGTCTACCTCCCCCTGATTTCTGAGCTCTGGCCCAGGTCCCCCACTCCGGCTCACGGGGCTGCGTGGTACACAGGGCCACGCCCCCCTTATCCCATTGGCTGATCCCAGCCAGCCCTCCCACCTTCGCTTCCCTACACAGTCTCCTGGCTTTCTCAGGCTGGTCCCAGAGAGAAAACAGCCTGGGCCCAATTGGCCGAGTGACGACTTGATCTACCAGCTCTTCTTTCAGAAGGCCTAACTTTATCCTCTGCTTTCTCTGTCTGCCACCGTCCCTTCTAGAACAGCTTTGAAGCTAAAGATCTACACCCTCCATACAATCATGGTCTCTGTCTATCCTGCTGGGGAGAATGACACAGTCTCTGTCCCTCAGAATGCAGGTGGCCTATGAGGAGCTCTGTTCAAAGTCATTATTTCTGTAGCGGATGTTTGTCCACAACCTTTCCTCTTCCTGCTCTCCGTGCGGAAATCCCCTTCGCTCACATCACTTCTCCAGGGGTGTCTGCTTCCAGAGTGAGCCATGCAGGGTGTGCAGAGGATTTCCTGGATTTCCAGGGAGGATCCGGAACAGCTTGAGGGTTGGCCAGTGGAGCCAACTAAGGCAGAACGGAAATGCAAATCAAATCTCGATGAGAACAATCACAGGAACAACACAGCTGACAGGCTCTGGTGCTACCTTGAGCAAGAATCCTAAAAAGGAACACCGAAGATCTCTCTACTTCAGGTGGACTTTCGTTTCTGGGAGAAGGGTGTGACCACCAGTCATCAGTGTGGCTGTAAGGAGTGAAGGTTGGGCTGCACTGACAGCTCTGTCGTGGGTCAAGCTGGGCGGCCGGCTTGGTTAGATTCAGCAGACTGGCTATCAAGTCCCACAGTCTCACAGTGGCAGCTGTGCCCTGATACCAGGCCACCTCTGCCGCCCCCCCCCTCCCCCACCCCCGATCTGTGCTGGTTGGAGCGCCTGTATCTCTGCTCTCCAAGCAGTTTCCTGGTCTCTGCCCCCACTTTCCCAGAGGCCTCTGCTCAGGGCTGACCTGCGAGCTGAGACTCAGACTGCAGAGGAGACAAAAAGGCAGGGAAGGAATCAGAGATGAGTGGATTGCTTATGTTATTCTCAGTATGAGTATTAAAGCGCACTTGGTAGGGGCTCTAGGCAAAAACGCGAATGAGGCCAGGGTTGCCAACTCTCACGCATCTGGCATGATGCTCAGACTTTCAGACGCTCTGGCTCATGCAAGAAATTTTATGACAAATCTATATTTTTTTCCTTCATAAACCTAAACTAGTTACATCAAAAGCATTGGGGTAGTTTGCAAACCCAGTAGACTATTTACAAGGTAATAAAACATACATGTCTCGATCTTGAATGAGGTCCTTAATGAGGTCAAGTAAAGTTTAAAGTCCATTTCTGCCTGGGTGGGAGGGGCAACTTTGTCTATACCGAAAACTGAAAACCCTAATAACACACGTGGTATAATTTAATAATCCTATCCACAAATATAACTTCTAAAAATTCTGTCTTCACAGGCCCCCTGGATTTTTTTGGGAGCCCCAGATGGCTTCCTAAACATGCCTTAAGGCAGCTATCCCTGCCCCACACACTGCTGATTACCTGGATCAGGTATGTTCAGTCAATCAGAAGCTGAAGGACAGCTGGGACTTGTGTGTGGGGCGGGGATAGCAGGAAAACAAGCAGGGCAGTGGGGCCCAGGGACCGAGTTTGAGAACCACTGCCTTATGAGAAGTCTGCCCCCCCTCTTACATGTATTCAGGCTTGTATGAAACAATGTTTTTGTTTTAGTGTTAAGTTTGCCAAGCAGGTTTTAATTTGGGCTTCGTAGCGTCCCTCAGTGGGCACGGTGGCCACCTTCCCTCCACGCCCACCCACAATCCTCATTCGCCACCCAGCAGGAATGTCTCGCGAGTCGTCTTTCAGCAACATTGGCACTGCCAGGCAATTACAGGTGAGAGACGCTGAAATTCAATCATGTGGAGGTGGTGGGCAGTAAGGGGACTTGTCTGTTATGTGCAGAAAGGCCGAGCGGGGGTGTGCACACTACGCGTGGGACACTGTGTCACAGTGGGAGCTTTGCCTGTTGGGTTCTGTCACGTTGGCAGCCAGGAAGACCTCCGAAATACAACGCCTGCCCGATTTGGTTTGAGGTGTTGACAATGATCACATCACTTCTAATATCAGCCGTTCAAACAGAATGAAATGTGCCCATGTGCGAAGGATGCGTCTCACTGTGCTGACTGACAACCCTCCAGCCGCAGTGTGTGTGTCTATATGCACACACACACAAATATATATATATATATATATATATATATATAATGCTTTTTTTTCTTGTGCTCTTCACTCTGCAGAAATGATAACAGCAGCAACAACATTTTAACTGGAGGCAAAGTTGGGGGTAGGAAAAAAAGTATGTTGCTTAGGAACAGGCTAAAAATGCTAGACTTCAGTAGGTCCATATGCATATTGACTGCTTGGCTGAGACAGCTATGCGTTCCATTAACAGGGTCGGCAGGGAGGTACGACATCACTGCGGTAAGACAGTCTGCATTATCTGTGTAGAGAAAAGTTCACTCAAAGCAGCTCATACATGGCTGCTTGCATCCCTTGTGCATAAGGCCTGATATTTTACGAAGGAACCTTGCAGGGCTGTTGTTCAGCTTGCGGGTACAATGACATCCTCAGGATTCAAACCACAATTTCTTTGCGTCTTTGGTGTCTTAATTACTACATCTGCTGCCCCAGTTTGAAATGTCCTGCTCACTGCATTCTGCAGCCACAAATAAATATAGGTCATACTGCATCAAACAACAAGGCTTTGCCGTCTTCCCTTAGAAGAAGAATGGGCAGAAAATCCAGATCCTGATGTATCCAGAGTACAGAAACCGGTCATCTTCATTGTGGTGCTTGATTCTTTATAGCCCAAGTGTCCCTGACTTACACCCACATCCAGGGCCAAAACAATTTATATATACCTCACCAAGTCTTAAAATGCTGATTGGCATTTGTGGAAGGTACTATCTGTGAGTAATGATACAAACAAGGTTTTAAAAACCCATGGGGTCATTGATTAGTGTGAACAACTGGCATAATTCACTTCTCATTGGTTATTCTATTGGTTTCTGTTGGTCTAAATTAGGCAGTAACTGCCAGCATGCAGCAACCCTGCCCACCCTGGGTCTTACAGCTTCATTTCTCTCATTGCATTGTTTTTTTTTTTTAGTGGTCGGCTTCATCTTTGGATCAGTCATCTTCATTCAACGTTGTCATTTCTAGTGCATTTGTATGCTTTTCTGTGTCTTTGGCTTTCCGGCAAAGAGCGCTGTTATCTGGGTTTTCCAGGACATCAGAAAAATTCTCAGCCAATTTAAGGAGGAACAAGAGGTCAAAATGCAGACGGTGGAGCAAAAAGAGTGGACAATAGGATTGTGATCTCTCCACACGGATAATCTGGATTACTGCTGGACACAATTGCTGTGGCTAGACAGATCACACGTGGTATGAGGTCACATCTTATCCATTTGTATGCTAAATGCACACAGACATTGTGTCCACTCACGGTTTAAGACACATTTATAGGTGTATCATGCATGTACCTTTGAGTGAGTCTCTCTTCCCTGTGGGGCTCTGCTTTTCATTTTTCTCAATGCCTCTCTCTCTCTCTCTTTCTCTCTCTCGCAATCTTACCCCTGTGGACCTCTTCCCTCCACATCTCTCTCCTCCATCTTACCCCATGTTGACCTCTTATTTCCATCACTCTCCTCCATCTTAGCCCGTTGCCCCTCTTAGCTCCATCTTACTTTCTCCTCCTTTTCTCATTCCCTTCTTGGTATGTCTTTCTTCTCCCATTCATCCTCACTGTCTCTCTCATCTCTCTTGTCACTATTCCCCTTTGCTCTTCATCACGTCACCTGTCACCCCTATGTCTCCTTCACATTTCCTTCTGCTCTCACTCCCTTTCTTAGGCTTGTCCCAGTTGGCTATAGGAAGAATATGTGCTGCTATCTTGGGTGTCTCTAGTGGGAAGCTTTAGACGAGGCAAGACACATGGTCCTCTGTAGAGAACCGGCTTCACTGCCAAGAACTGACTAGCACAAGCGGCCACTCAGAAAAGCAAAAATATATTTTTTTAAATTATCATAATTAGCAACCCACATTTCACTCATCAGAACGTGAAAAACTGGGTAAAATTCTAGGCCATGGCTTCAGCTTTCAGCCAATTCTGGGATCCCTCCATGGCTGTTTTTGTTGATTCTCAGTTGCTGTGAAACACGCAAAGAAACCACTGTGTGCATGTGTGTATGTGTGTGGATTATATTTATGTTACATTGTGGGAACCAAATGTCCCCGCAATGTAATAAAAACCTGTTATTTTGATGTTGCCGGAACCTTTTTTCAGGTCCCTACAAAGATCTGTGACTTCGGTCAAAAAACTAAAAGTGCTGAAAGTCTCGTGTTTAGTTTGGTTACTGATGGTTAAGGTCGTCAGGTTGGGATTAGAGTTTTCCCCATAGAAATCAATGGAGAGTCCCCACAAAGATATAATTACAAATGTGTATGTGTGTGTGTGTGTGTGTGTGTGTGTGAGAGAGAGAGAGAGAGAGAGAGAGAGAGAGAGAGCAAATGACAGTATGGGGGAGGACAGGTCTTAGTGAAATGTGCATATTTCTAATGGAGTGCTATGTTAAGTGTATCTGGACTGACAGTTGGCGTAGCAGGAGCAGGGCAGCCAGGACAGCACAGGTTACCATGGCGATGCCGCACGCCGTCCACTCTGCACCGCTATCAAGCGCCAGGCTATGTTATGCTTAATGGGCGACCATAACGCAGCACGGCCCATGGGCACGGGAGGCAGGAGAATGGATCCGTAGCGCCGTGCCTGCCGTTTCGCTGTACACGTGGCAGGGATGAGCTTGAAGGCCACGGCCTCTCACTCCCTCGCACGCCAACCGCGCACTATGGCCTCACTAGGGCGGCGTACTAGTGTAGCTGGCACTTTGATCTTCCCCCAATTACAGAATTGAATTTTAGATATTTTTTTCTACCAGCTATATACCTTGGGCGGAGCTTAATTCGGCTCTGCTTCTGACGCCATAAGCGGGGGGCGTGTCCCTTATTCTGATTGGTCGAGAAGTTATGTCCATATATGGAATCATGCATATGCCATACATGCATATGCCACATATGTCCATATGTGCACTTGGCACCAGGACACCCTAGGCCGCAGTTCGATGATCGACTTTGTAGTCGTGTCGTCGGACT
>JAODJX010000020.1:21459267-21477495 GCA_026776945.1 Isichthys henryi | reverse complement strand
TTAACCAGTTTACTGTATGTATTGGTGTCAATATCATTAATGTAAATTAGGAACAATAGTGGTCCTAAAATTGAACCATGTGGTACCCCACTATGAACACAGGCCCACTGTGACATTGTGTCACTAATAGCTAATAGCTTCCTGTCTGCTAACCAGTTTTCGATCCAAGCTGCTACAGTTCCTAAAATCCCTGCAGCTCTGAGCTTAAGCAAGAGCCGTTTGTGGGGGACAACATCAAAGGCCTTCTGGAAACCTATCATTTAACCCATATGTGACATAGCAGGGGGCAGCTAATTTAGCACCCAGGGAGCAGTGCTTTGTGGCGGTACCTTGCTCAGAGTACCTCAGTGGTGCCTTGCTGGTCGGGAATTCGAACCTGCAATCTTTCAATTACAAGTGCGCTTCCCTGACCATTAAGCCAGCACTGCCCAAAAATTTTTGGGTGACTATATATTGCTGATTTGGTTTTTCTCAACTACCAGATCCACGTCTCTATATTTCAAGCTGCTTTTGCTCAGACAATCTGCAATCAGCCTGAGGTTTTGCGCTAATTTCTCCTCTGACCTAAAGCTTGCTCTTGCAGCATTTTTTAGTGTTAGAATATTCACCATATTCAGTGTTTTTAATATATTTCAAAGGGGAAAAAAAATACATATTATTTATATAACTTTATACTCTATGGCCACCTGTGATACAGTTGATGGCGTGAGTCCAGTTCAAGGTCCAGTACAGGCCCTGCCTTGCTGGTTGTTGCAGTATCGCTAGTCCAGTTGGGCTCAACAGATCCAACTGTTGTTTCTGCTCTCCTAGGATACTGGGGTAACAATGCCGACACCACACCCTCCCCCATCTTAGCACGTGGGAACGCGTTAGAATACAATAGTGATACTTTATTACTATCGTCACTATCATCATTATTATTATTATTATTATTAATATTATTATTAATAACCCACATGGGGACATTGTCTCTTTACCTGTCCCTTCTTGCACCCTATGAGACATGCAGATGCATACAGGTGACAGCCAGTGTCTGACGCCCCTGTCGAAATTGTGGAGGTTAGGGTCTTGCTCAAGGGCCTGAGGACAGCATCAGGCACAGGATTCAAACTGCCGAGTCATACACTGCCTTTCTGAAGTCTCCCCACCAAGGCACTGTCAACCAAACCCTGATGATTACCCACTACAGCAGGAGACAGCAAGTCACGGTGTCCAGGTGTGGTGCGGGAGCCATTCGCCCCTACAGCCGCAGTCGCTTTATGTCTTCACTGCGAAAGTCGATGCGCAACGCCAGCACCTGTCTGACCTCCGCCGGGGTCAGACGCCAAGTCAGAGGGCCCGAGTTTGGGCCCCAGTAGTCCAGGATCTCGGTCACCTGGTGGGTGGAAACACAGAGACAGGCACGCATAAGCAGGAGGCTACTGTCTCCTGATTGGTGAAAATGCAGGTCATATCCGAAGATGCACCAGGTGAAATTAAGATGCTGTCCCCCATGAATAGAACAATCTGTCATAATCTTTATCTATAACCCTTTACCACCAGAGATTGTCCATGGTGCTCAGAAACAATGACAGTTTTTTTTATTCAAATCCCACGGGTGTCCCTGCAGTAGTAAACCTGAGTAAGGTACTTATCTGACCGGTAATTTACAAGGTGCATAAATGGATGAAATGTCATTCTGAAGCATGAGTCATGCAACTGCATTCCAATATATTCTATATATTTCCATGTGTTGTTAAAGTAATTGGTTTCACTTAATCTTTTATTGCCCCAGTGCTCTTTTGCATCAGACAAGCTACACCAAACCTGCACACAGGGTCTGGGTTACAGTGCGGAACAGACCACAAGGCAGCAAGGATTTCCCCTGGCAGCTGTGTGGTGAGTGAGTTGCGCACCACAAGGGGGCAGCGTGCGTCACTGGGCCCAGGAGAAGGGCAGGGGTGTAACTTTACCCTGGATCTTTCCACAGTCTCAGCCGCCCACCTTCTTCAGGAACGGCATAAGCCGCCTCCCTCTCCCATTTTCCCACCACAACCACAGCCCATCATAATTCAGTCTCAGAGGCACAAAGGATGAAATATTGTCGCAATTAAATACTCGTGATGCAATAACTAATGCTGTAAGCCGACGTGAGATGGGAGAGGGGGAGCCTGGAGAGGTACCCGTTCTAGATTGAGGATCGTGGCCATCTGGGTGAGGCGGGCAAACTTGTCTCGGATGGTCCATGTGGTGACGGTGGTCAGGTACGCCACGAGAGAACGTAGCTCCTTATCAAACTGAAGCCCTCCCAGCTGGAAGAGATTGGGGAGGGGGGAGTGAAATCAAATCATTTCGGAGACAATTAATTCCCTCAAGAGCAGCCTACTAGGAGAAACAGAGTCAGCCTGCAGATCTTCAGTATCTCATTAATACCAAACCATTCTGTGTTCACTTCAAATAAAGCAGGATCATCACTGCCCAGTCTCTGCAGACCACAGCCTGTGTATAATCTGTTCTACCCGAGGTCATAACTGCCTGGTATAATGAGCAGGATAAATGCGACTTCACTCTGTGAGATTGCTGATGGTCCATGCATTCTCTGGGGAGCAGGTCGGCTTCTGCTCTCCTCTGAGTCACTAAGCACCCCCCTCCCCTTGGCTCCCTGCCAGAGGGCGACAGTTCCCTTGTGCCACGACCGGCCATGACTGGACTCTCACCCTGCTGAAGGTGCACTTGAATACAGTCTTCTCCAGCTCCAGGGAGATCAGGCTGGTCATCAGGCCGGTGAGTGTGTCGTAGATAACTGGAGAGAGGCCGGCCTGGGGGGTGGGTTGAGGGTGGAGAGAGAAGGTGGGGTTCATTCATCTCATAACCTCATCTGGTTGCTGTCAGAGGATGCATCATCTACAGACTGATGACAGGATCGCTATGGCAACAAGCTGGTCATCCAAGGCTGGCGTTACCTTGAACTCAGCCATCAACTGCTCCAGGTTGACGATGAACTGCTGAACCCAGGGGTCGTTAGCCTCGTACTCATTAAACTCCTCCTGCAAAAGGAACGCCGGGTGGGCCAGGCCTGTTATCCCATGCTGGGCTGGCGGCTGCAGACTGGCACACGCGCGAAATAAGGTCACTGAGCCAACATGGCCGCCCTACCTCCTCGATGTTGTGAGAGACGGACAGGAAGTTGCTGATCCAGGGTTTGACCTGGGGTTTAATGGCCGTGCTGTTCAACTCTGAGAGACCCTCCTGCACCAAACACCACCCACCCCAACAAGTTAGACACACTACTATTTTTTTTTTCCTTTAGAACATTCCATCTGTAATCATTCCATCAGGCTAGTGATAGGGAAATGAGGCTTCAAAGCCATTTGGAGGGGGGGATTATCACATTCAGTTACAGGCTGGTTTAATGCAGCTCCAGTTACTGGTTATTTACTGGTGCTAGTGGGGTTAATCCAGGCAGTGACTGAGTGTGCAGTAATCGGGCCACCAGGGGGTGCCCTCTCACCTGTAGCAGGTCTTTGAACTTGCTGGATGTGCTGACGAGGTCCGACAGGCAGCTGTCGATCTTAGCCTGTGCCTGCTCCCCCGAGCCGAACCCCTGGCTGAACAGCTTGGCGCAGTCGTTCTGGGACAGAGGGCAATAAACCTCTGTTCTCACATCTTGTCAGCAGATGGCGTTAGAGTGCACATGCTTCCAATCGGTCTGACCCTGGCCCAGACCCTTAAAAGCTCATCCCTGACATCACTCTGAAATCTCCTGACGTTCACTCCCCAAATCCCTTACAAAATCATCATCATACGCTGAATGGCAGCTCGATAATGGTTAGGAGTTTCAGCTACCGGGACAAAAACATGCCTATTAGCAGCAAGACATCCGAAAAGCACATTTCTACAGGAAGTAACAGGTGCTGGCGGGGGCGCGGCGTTCACACCTCCAGGTTCTTCTTCAGGGTGATGATATTCTCGCTGCACACCTCTACGTTATTCAGAGTCACCTGCCAGACAGAGAGGAACCACAAGTAAGGGCTCAAGGGCTCATGCACGACAGGCTGTTCTTGTTTATAAACGCATGCTGCAGAGTGCATTTAATAGAATACAATAGTGGTACTTCATTAATCCCCGTAAGGAAATTCTCTTTAATCTACTCCATCTTGCTCTCCATGAGACGCAAATGCAGGTGAGAGCAAGCTTGGGAGTCACAGAGCAGGGACAGCTACCCTGCAGCCCCCAGGGAGATGTGACGTGTGACCATTCTGCCGAGGTTCGAACCGGTGACCTTCCGATCACAGACACAGAAGCCGGGCCCGCTGAACCACACGCCACTTGCGTAAAAATGCGTGTTGCACAGCACGGAGTGCAATAACGCGCTTATTCGACAGTCACTACACATCTGGCTTACCGGTCTGTACCTGCAGACATTAGTTCTACGTTTACAAAACAAAAAAGCATTTAATCAGTAGAACTACTTTTGCTAATGTTTTTATAGTTTCTGTTAAATTTTAAATTTTGTTCTATGTCTGGAATTTAAAGTAACATTAGTTAGAATTTCAAATTATAATACAGCAATGGCTGGCGGGCACTGCATGTTATAGAAAATTAATCAACACCCTTCTGACCAATCAGGGTTGAGACTTCAACAGCGCTGTGGTGTAAGACGGGTATATCCAGAATGTCTATTTCATGAGCAGTAAAAAAGGAGGATGTGGTCACGGTCCTGCTGCGGAGCAGGAGGGGTCTGCGGACGCCCACCAGGAAGGAGGCCTTGGCGTCTTCAGCGCTCTCGATGCCCAGCGTGTTGAACTTGCCCTGCTGCAGACTGCTGTGCATCAGGCTGACTGCGCTGCTGACGCCGCGCTGGATGTCCTGCAGCGTAGTGGCGGGGAAGCCCTGCCGCAGCTTGTTGTACAGAACCTCCCTGCAAGGAAGGAGGCGCATTAGAGCCGCTGGTGATGGCGGGCTTTGGGGAGGAGGCGGCGGAGCATCGCGAGACGGCGTACCTGAAGTCCGTCTCCAGCACAGAGGTGGCGTGGTTGATCATAGCACACAGGCAGTCGATGCTGGAGCTGGACAGCGCTCTGCTGATGCACTTCTTCACGATGTAGAAACTGTCATCCACCATGCTGGAGGTCAGCTGACCCTTCTCGTACGTGTCCATGGCAACGGCCTACAGTGCGAGGAACAAGGCTGTGGCCGATGTGGAGCTGCACTGAATTACTGAGCAGAAATGGGGGCTTAGAAACAGACTACAGGAAAAAATTCCAGATCCTTCTAGGGTTTTCAGTGACGTGCATTTTCTGTGCTGTGCCTACTTCCCCCAGTGTCCCCGCTTATGGCGAGAGCAATATAATCTCTATATGTGCCACCAGTTTTGTGACTGACATTTTTCCCGCGGGGCTTGAAACCCTGGCCTGAATTTTGCAGAAGGTTAAAAAGGAATATGAATTATAAATGAAGTGAAATTAATTCATTGTTAAGCTTTATGCCAGTCAAATAGGGTAAATGCTGTAGGAAAGAATAAGTGCCGACTCAGGTGAGAGATTCGCCCCATTAACAGCAGCCCATATGCTCATCTCGACCTTCCCCTCAGCAAGCTCAAGGCAGACAGACGCCAGGCCAGTAGGGGGCGCTGTGGTTAAGTAAAATGTCTGCTGGTATGAATGGGTTTAGATTAGAGCGAGTAAAAATGTGGACTGTCTGGGGAGGTCCCAAGGACTGGGTTGACAAACACTGGTCTTGATGAAAGCATAACCAAAATAACTAGACGTGTAGCAGGTCGGCTTTAACCATTTGCTTTCTGGCTGCTGATTGACGTTCTGCATGTACCCCATAAGTCAGGATGGGATTCTGCTATATTCTTCCTTGTGAGAACCTTCTGACTATAATGTCCTAATATCTAGCAATCTAATAATTTTATGCCAAAAAAATCCCTGTTGTGAACCGGCCCCGGTTTATCAATCCCTGACTTTCTTCCAGCTAAAACTTTTCATCACGCATCTTTACTTGATCACAAACTGCACAGTGGCTTCAGAGAAACAACATTTCATGGTGGTCATGTGATATGGTACATAAATGTTTGTGTGCATGTATCCTTATATGGTGAGATGACAATAAATAACTGCAGTGCTCTGCACCATCAAAACTCTCAATCACTGTAGACCCTCCTGTCGTCTGCCCGGTGTCCTGCACTGTAGCCAGGGGGTGCTACCTTGTTGACAGTCTCCCTCATGTAGTACTCCTCCATGGGTATGTAGTATCCAATCAGCTCCTGCATGTTCCGGCTCAGCAGGCAGTGTTTTAGCAGCTTCTCCAGGCCCTGCTGGTGCTCTGGGCCAAGCAGTGAGAGGAACCATGTGAGCGCTGGGTCAGCGGACCACGCCGCAGCCCATCACGCGCCGCCTCGCCCCGTTACCTTGCACGGTACTCTTGGGCGCGGTGGCGTCCCCGACCTCGAAGTCGGCTGAGATCCGTCGCAGCAGAAAACGCAGATACAACTCAGCCCGGGAGTTCATCACCGTGACCTCTAGCAAGACGGGGTCCAGCTCCCTGAAGAGGCGTGTGGAAAAATGAAGTGCATTGGGAGGAGGGGGGGTTGCAAAGCTGACAGCTGCCAGAAGTGAGGATTAAAGAAGGAGGGGGTGGCACTCTGACCTGGGCTCGATCTTCTCAGTAGATATGCTTCTGATCATGCTGTTCTGGACAATCTGGAACTGCAGGAGTGACAGGATTCTGTCAGTCTCACAGCCTTTCAGGGTCGGTTCTAAGGATTAGATGTGTCGTTTTCACCCGTGCCGAGCTCACACCTTGCTGTGATAGTCTCGCTGCTGGATGAACTTGTCCACGATCTTCTCAGCCTGCTGGTCACACTCCACCTGCAGGTGTCGGATCAGCGTGTACAGGCGGCCCGGTCCGTAATAGGTTTCCACGATGGGCTGGTGGGTTTCTATGATCCGTGCGATGCCTGGTGCACATGAAGAAAGGGGCCGTCAAGAGCATGTTAAATGGGCTGCAAAAAATTTTTTTAATTCACAGCAGGTGACCAGTGTCAGTGTGAATCATTAGCAGTGTCAATGGTGTTGAGAGTGATGGACGCGAACACCAGCATCTTACCTTCCAGCAGCAGAGTGAGAGTGTCAGCAAAGACTAGCCCTGCTCTCCGTTCACCCAGATCTCCTCCTAAGGCAAGGAGCAGGTTATCCTCTGCTTTACTGGCCAGCTGAAGGTGGAGAGATGACAAAATCATCAACTCTCACCCATCAGGGCACAGGATTCCAGATGAAGAAAACCATAGACAAGCACTAGTCCGTCGTTTTTCCAACAATGACGGGTAGCTACCTGTGTGCAGAGGTACTGAGCAAAGCGGGCCAGCCCCTCATCGTGGAGGCCCAACAGAGGGAAGATCTTAAAGAACCTCTCAACCTGGGCCAGGTCCCCTGCAGTGATTGCCTGATCTAAACGTTCCTTGACCAGGGTCTTCAGGCGCTGCTCTGCTTCCTGGAGAAGAGCAAGACTAGCGTCCACAGCACTGCCTGATGAGAAATGCAGCATGAGAAAGGGAGACGCGCTGATTAATTTTGGTTAGAGAATTATAAACACTGCATCTTACACAATGAAACTGTACTGGATAAGCTGTTATGAAAGATGGGTGGATGGATGGATGATATAAAGCATTGGCAGCTGGAAAAAAAAATAAAATTTCAATGCTTCTCCAAATTAGTTACTTCCAGCAGCTACTGATGCCAAAATAGTTTGTCTAAGCCAGTGTTTCTCAACCCAGTCCTGTGGGACCCACAGTCAGTCAATTTTATTGCTCCCTCCCAGATGCAAAGGACTTGGTTGACAAACATTGGTTTATGGTTAAGCAAAAAAGTTATTTAAAGGCTCACTCTCTCCCCCTTGGCGACTTAGCTCAATGACCGACTGGTCCAGTGAAAGGTATCGGTGCACATGTGCGGCCGCTTGCTCATAGTCCTCATTACGCAGCGCTGTCTGCACACCGTCCGTACAGAACTTCAGATCCAGGATGTCATCAGCACGCTGGATGGCCTGATATAGACGGTTCTACCACAGGGAACAGAAACTGAACATTTGACCTTCTGCTGAAATCTACTGTATAGCATTGTGTTCATGCTCAATGAGTGATACATTACCTTTGCAAGATCCAGTTGCCGCACTTTACTGCTCACGTTCTCGGCCAGGCTGCAGGTGAAGGTGATCATTCCAGAAAGCTGGCTGGCATCACCCTCTATCAGTTGCAAGTTAGGTCTGAGAGACACATTTGTGAAGACGAGTTGCAGATCAGGTGAAGTAAAAGGAATCTAGACAGACAAACAGTGAGCAAAAACTCAGCTAGCTGCATAAACAACTTACCCCATCCTTTGCAGAGCAAGCATCTTGGTCTCAATGTTACCCTGTTGACTGACCAGCGACTCAAGCTCGGACTCCACCTGTTTCTAGATAAAATGGAAATAAAACTAAATTTAAAACTCACGTACATTTTCATCTCGTTCCATCACTATATTTCAATAACTATGTCCGTTGCAAATACAGGACACAGACACTCATTGACTGTCTGAACTTACAGCTACCACCTTTGTTTTACATTATATTTCTATGAACACTCACTTCTTCATCACAGAGCTGTTGGTATACCCGCTCCAAATCATCCAACTCGGTCAGATTTTCGATGGTTTCGCGGCTGACAGCGGAAAAGCCCGACGACCCGCTTCGCTTTTTCGCCACAGAGTCCGACATATTTACGCATACGAACATAAGACACGTCACTTCCGCCATAAGTTCCTGCATAACGTTTCGTGATAACGACACCCGCGCGGAAGCCATCGAATAACGTCTAAAGTAAGTAATTAGAATATGAAGTGTGTTCTTCAATTTAATACAAAGAGCGAATTTAATTCATAGTTAATAAATTATGTTTATTTATCGATTCATTTATACGGATCATTTTCTTCAATTTATCAACATTTGACAAGGCACGACGTAAGACACCTATGTACGCGACGAAGCAGCTGAGGAAATACAAAGCCCCATAAGTCACGATTCGTGTAGTGGGTGGATAGGATAGTACCATTGGCGACGGACTGGCTGTAACCTATCCTCATATCACTTCTTTCAGTTACGCGCAGTATTCGCCAAGGCCCACGACAGTACAGCCGGTCTGGAAAAGTCTAGGTTCGTTTTACTAACGTAGGATGCGTTAATCCAGTTGATATCCTCTGCATCGGCATTTTTCTGTAAGTAATAATTATTTAGAAGCAATTTCCATGTTATATCGAGTCCATTTCCAGCATTTTTTCCCAGTAAAATCTTATCTGTAGATTTGAAATAACCGGCCAGATGGCGGAAGACGCGAATGTTTGAATGAAACAACAGGAAGACTTGCTTGCGCAAACTTTTTCATGTTTTACAAAATTAAAAAGATCTGCTCGGCTTGTTAAGATTGTGTGGAAATCATTCTCCTGCGTAGAAAGCGAACGAGTATGTTCTTAAACCACTATACTTAGCTTTGTTTACTTTGCGGTTTTAAGTTGCTGCTATTCGTAACGGTCGGTTTTCCTTTCTGCACAATTTGGCTATTTAGCATGCGGCAAGATTACTATTCGTAATTACTCGAGTGTTTGAATGCCGAATTTTGGTGCTGTAAAATTCACATTTATGTATTTGTTGGCTTGGAAGGTTTGCTCGCAATGATGAGCCGGTCGGTGGAGGCGCCAGATTTTGTACTGCGAGTTACCAACCTGAAATGCCAACGCCGCACGAACCAGCTATTTGCAGTGGCTCCACGAGTTATAGCGTTATGATTGATTGAATCCTCTTCTCTCGTCCTTTCAGCTGTTTAAGTCTCGGGGAGCTTCCGTTGCTTCCCTACTCTGCGCTTGGAGTGTGAAAGACCCACAAACATGTTTCTGTACAACATAACCTTACAGCGCGCCACTGGCATCACCCATGCTATCCATGGCAATTTTTCTGGTATGTTCTGGTGCTCTGGTTTTGCCTTTTATGACCGTAATTGTATATTTGATCGTCCTAATTGACCTATTATACTAGACTCATTGTCTCTTTTGGTTTCTGTACAGGGACCAAGCAGCAGGAGATTGTTGTTTCCAGAGGGAAGATTCTGGAGCTGCTGCGACCCGACGCCAACACCGGGAAAGTGCACACGCTACTCACCATGGAGGTGTTCGGCATCATCCGCTCCCTCATGGCCTTCCGACTCACCGGTGGGACCAAAGGTGTGTCCGTCTGCGATTTATTGAAACCTGTTATGATGTTGAGCTCTTGATTTTGATTGTGAATAATAAAGGTTGTTGTGTTTTTGATTATTCGCATTTTTTTAAGAATTTTCTTTCAAATATACAGAAGAAGGAGTTGTATATAAAAATGTGGGGAGAGTCTGGTACGGTCAGCAAGCTTGTGCATTTCATCGCCGCCTTGCCTCCAGATTACATCGTGGTGGGTAGCGACTCCGGGCGTATCGTGATCCTGGAATACCAGCCCTCCAAGAACATGTTTGAGAAGGTGCACCAGGAGACCTTTGGAAAGAGCGGATGTAGGCGCATTGTGCCAGGCCAGTTCCTCGCTGTTGACCCCAAGGGACGTGCAGTTATGATTGGTGAGCAGAGACATGCCTCCCGGGGGAGCTTGGGCAGGGGGCCCTGGAAGTTTGCCTTAGTATGGAAAGGGAGGGGGGGGGGGGGGGGGGTTTAATTGGGGCAAAGCTGGGTCAAGGTTTAGGCAGAACTTCTACAGAACCTCTGTCAAGCTTTGGCGTGTTGATGTTCTTCTTTGGGCGTGTACCTCACCTGCTACAATTGTGCTGTGTGGCCCAAGGCTGTGAAATATGGTGAATGCGCATAATCGCCAGGGCTTCAGGTGACAGGCGTGAATATTTGTCTGGGTGCCGACTTTTCAGTACTATACGGACTTGCATGCACACTTTGGTAATCAGATACGTAGTGCCCCTAAAATATAAAATATTAATGTTGAACTCTTTGTGGTGCCCCAAAGTTAGTAATCTGTACATATTGGGTTTAATTTTTTTAATATGCATCATGATACGATGTGATATCGTGCAGCCGTAGTGGAGCCTTGTGTGAGAATGAGCAGATGGCCTCCTGCATGACACGTCTTTCCTGTGTTGTGACTCCAAGGTGCAATCGAGAAGCAGAAGCTGGTGTACATCCTGAACCGCGATGCTGCGGCACGTCTCACCATCTCCTCCCCCTTGGAGGCGCACAAGGCCAACACGCTGGTGTACCATGTTGTAGGTGTGGACGTAGGCTTTGAGAACCCCATGTTCGCCTGCTTGGAGATGGATTACGAGGTACGTGCCACCGGGCTGTAGGAGCAGGCGATGCGGCCGAAATATCTTGTCATGAAAAAAAAGTGAGGCTAATTAATCACTTAAGCGGCAATTCTTTATAAGACAGTTTAACATTATAATAGTAAATGTAATTATTAAGGTACATAATAATCTGTAGATAAACTGTTTGATTATAGCAAAAGTGCTTTTAATTTTTAATGCTAAAGTTTCAAGTTTTGTGTGCAAATGAAGGTTTATGACTTCGATAACTGCACTTCTGAACTCCATTTGCCTTTAGAGCCTGCAAATTACAATAGCTTGGTCCAGATCAGATTTAGCAAATCCAAACCACTTCCACACAATCAAAGTAGAACTTTTTTTGGTGCCAGTTTTTCCTCCTTAGCCACACACTGCAGCCGACTCATCTATGGAGCCTGTGATGTTTACACAAGTGCAGTGTTTTTATCAGTCTGTTGTGGTATATGAGGTTATATATTTTTTTGACTAAGTGGTTAGAAAATAAAGTTTTTCGTTCAAAATCTGGTCAGTAATGTGAGATCCGCTGAGATGGATAATTGACAAAGTGAGATGCGTCTCAGCCCTGTCTGTTATGCAGGCTGAAACTGCTTTGTTTCGCATCGGTCTGGTTTTGCTGCAATGCTGCAGACGCCTGTAAGCACACAGGTGTCGTGTGTGATATGGGGTTACTTGTTTGCCCGTTATAATAGTGTTAAGTAGTGCGCTTGTAACTGGGCATCCATGCTGCTGCATCATCAATACAGCAGAAATTATCAGAAAAGCAGGTGCCTCCAGGGTATTGCAGCTGTGCAGTGGAGGAAAGTAACTTCATATTTACCACGATAAGAAATGGTCAAATCGACAGAGCATTTGGACCTTACCAAGTCCTGTGACGGCAGCACAGTGCATATTCATACCGTGTTTTGTTTTTTTTTGCCAAAAAGTAGAGGCATTGTACGTTGTCCAGTTGACACACACAGAGGACAGATGAACACGGTCTACGTAAAACAAACTATGCATTTTTCTGTCGACGTATTTCGCTGCACCGGAGGCTGGAACGTGGGCCTTGTTAGGTCCGATCGTATTTTACGCGGAGCCCCAGGTATTTTAGTTCGATGCCAATTATCTTCCTTAAAAAAACAAAAAATGTCAAGCGCCAGGTGAACTTGACTTGGCTCCTGATATCTTCAATAGCTAGAAACTGCCCTGTGTTGGAATGACTCCTGGCCACGCATCCCTCTTGTATGACTGAGAGCCCAAGGATCTTGAAGAAGAAAACACTAGAAATGATTCCAGAAATATGACTGTCTGCTATAAAATGAAATGTACAAAGAAAGAAGGGATGCAAAAAATGATTTTTGATAATTCATTTGATCCGGCGATCAACTGATCGATTAGTTGGTCCCAAACGCAGCTTTTACGTGGCGCACAAACAGTGACCCGCTCTCTCGGCCATTTTTTATCTTGCTAACATTTGTACTTCAGATTGTGGTTTATGGTATTTTGACGGTATTTTCTAAAGCAGCACTATTCCAAAGCTTGGCGGGAAGGGGATCCCTGATAATTTTGTCGCTGATATTTCAAAATACTGCGGTATAATTCAGTGTTTCCCCAACCCAGTCCTTGGGAAACCCCAGACATTTCACATTTTTGCTTCCTCTCAGCTCCCAGTGGGCCTGCGCCAGGTATTTGGTGTTCCTGATTGGCTGGGACCTGGGAGGGAGTGAAAATGTGGACTGTCCCGAGACTTGGTTGGGAAACATTAGTATACTGCATTACCCTAATACTGGCCACGCCTAGTAACAACGTTTACATGTTTTTCAAAAGTACCCGTTTCACTACACTGCTTGTATTTGTGTTTGTCACAATATATCTGCCATTTCCTGGTGTACCAGAATATCAGAGGTGGCAAATCATGGTCTGGGTTTTTATTTTCTGGACCTGAACTTGCCACCTCTGCAGAATATCCCTAATATGCACGTTCGGCAACCTTTACATTCAGCTTCCACAGACAAATACTTGTGGGGACTCGAGTAAACGCCACATTCACATGTGAACCATAATAAGACACGGAAGAATGAAGCACGAACTAGGCTTAACACATCAATGTTTGCATTAGCTTTACAGCGCCGTACATCCTCTGCCGTGCTCCAAACTTCTTCTGTTACTTCGGATCAAAGCCTGAGGGTGGGGTGAGGGGGGACTGTGGAGCATGTGCACAGAGCCCCTAGGCCAGATTGAGTCCGATTGAACGTATACATGCAGGAGTAAATTGATTCCCTGTCGCATCATTTGGGCGTCTTAGTCCGACTAAGAAATTCCATTTGGTACGATTTCAGTCGGACTGACATGTTTACATGTACTTTTAAAAGTTCGGCTTTAGTCAGACTAACACAATTAGATTTTCTTGGTGTGCATGTAAACATACGGTTTGTGATTTTTCTGTTTCCATGCACCTTACATCTGAGTAATAGTGTTTGACATTTGCTTGGTTCGCAGTTCAATCCATGACGCTCTTTGAGAGGAGTGGTTATTTTCCCCCAGGGTTTCTGAAATTCTTTGTCAGAAACCAACTGCTTAAGTGCTCTTGGCTTCGATTACTTGCGAGTGTTCTTGCTCAAGGTGAATTTATTGGAAATTCCTTTTTTTTAATATATGTATAAGGTAAACCCATTTCTCATGTTTACTTTTGCGTTGGTGTGTTTATTTTTTCCAAGAATGGAGTTTTTATTTTAGAATATCACTTTTGTGGTTGATTTTTGGCTGTTCCAGAATATTTTGAAATATGAGCTTTTTGTTTGCTTATTAGTGTTTGGGTATTACAGTGATTTACAGATGATCCCTGGAAGCCTCATCGTGCTCTTGTGCGCCCCCTGTTGACTTATGCCACACACTGACCCAGTAGTTTGCCGATGCTGCTGTCAGTGCTGCTGCTGATCAGGCACTGTGACAAGCACAGGGTTCCCCCCCCCCTCCAGGAGGCGGACAACGACCCCACCGGCGAAGCAGCAGCCAGCACCCAACAGACCCTGACCTTCTACGAGCTGGACCTCGGTCTGAACCACGTGGTTCGCAAGTACAGTGAAGCTCTGGAGGAACATGGCAACTTCCTCATCACAGGTACTCATTCGGATTGGCTGCAGAAACTGTATGCTGCTTTATTAATACATATTAATATCTGTCTTCTATGGATCAAACGGTTTGGTTTGGGGGCAGTGCGAGTGTGGCGGGGGGCGCCATCAGACCATTGTTCTACATGTTTTTATTTTGTGATGGCATGTTACTGCTGAATGGTGATAAACAGTTAATCTTCAATTAATATAGGTTAGTTATTTTTCACTGACCAGTTTTAAAAAGTATTCTGCTGTTAAAGTAAGTCCATTAATTAAGTTTGCACTCCACTGCATCTCTAACATAACAGCTTAAATGTGTATGTGACTCAGCCTGACTGCACTGCACAACATCTAACTGTGTATGTGACTCGGGCTGTGTGCAGTGCAATTAGTCTAACTGTGTAAGTGACTCAGTCAAACTCAGCGGGTTTGTTGTGGGAAATGCATGTCTTCCGGAGTGTGACCCACTTTCGCATGTAAAACCTGTTAAGGAATCCTGCAAAAACACTGGATCGACCACATTTTCGTGCCGCTCAGTCCTCCATAACGGTGTTGTGTACTCCTAGCTGATACTGCAGTACCATTTCACTCATAAAAGCCTTCTGGGAATTTTGAAAGACTTATGTATAAATGCATAACAAGTATGTGGTTGTTCTACTGCCCAGTACTGGTTAGATGCTCTGCAGCCACACTTACCCCTCCATTCTGCCTGGCTTTTTGTTTCCAGTGCCAGGCGGATCCGACGGCCCTAGCGGTGTTCTCATCTGCTCTGAGAACTACATCACCTACAAAAACTTTGGGGACCAGCCTGACATCCGCTGCCCCATCCCTCGCCGGAGGGTGAGTAAGGAAGCCGCCCCCCCTCGGCTTGGAGAGTGACTGGTTAGCGGCGTGAGAAGTCAGATTTTAAATAATGCCCTCGGGTTGAATCCCATGAACACTTTCCGGCCACATGTTTGGATTATTACAGGAGGGTTCTTGTGCAGATCTCTGTGGGTTATTTGTTTCCCAGCTCAAAACACTGAGTCGGTGAATTGGAATTTTGGAAAATGTGGGGTTTGGTCCTCTATTGAACTGTAAAACAAATCCTGCGAGTGCAAATGTTAACAAGCTCTTAATTGGCCAGTTACAAGTACTAGGTAGCTTAACTCTTGCTCTGCGACATGCCCAAAGATAGCATCGTTAAAGGGGCAGTTCAGCCCAAAACTGAAAAAGCTGTTTTAGGCATATTAACCATCTAGGTTGTTCTTCTGGGAGTAGGGCTGGGTTTCATTCAGGATTTTTTTCTGAACCAGCCTGCATCCCCAGGAGCCACACTTTTGATTCCCGTAGACATTTTTTACACCACACGACAAACATGAACGACAACACGCACGAGAACCAGTTCACAAGTTTGTCTGCGGACATGCATGTCTCCTCCGCTGTGATGCTACGTTGTTACAGCCAATCGGCACGACTTTAGATCTTACAGAAGTATCCTGCATGCTCATTGGCTGGCAAATGCTGCGATTTACTGTTTCGGTGTCGCAATTTTGCACTGAAAGAGAATATTATTTTTTTTTTTTAAGTTACCTGGCTCTAGCTGGGATCATTTTGTGGGGATCAAAACGCCAGAAAAATGCATCTGAGAATTTCAGTAGCAATGTCTGTTACCAGAAAGCATGACCCACAGACTTTGTACTGAATTTTAATGTACAAACTATTTTGTTCTGCTGAGCTCCACACACCAGAAGGAGGCACAAACACCCAGGTAATATCTGCGCAGTGACATGACTGGTGCATGGAGTTCGGTCCCTGATTTTTAAGATGCGCTCTTATTGTGTGAACTGCCCCTTTAAATGTGCTGGTGCCCTGTATTGTGATACATGTCTTTGTAATACATATTTATACAGAAAACAAAAGCCTGACCTTTAATTCTTTGAGCTTGACAGTACATTTTCTACCCTAGGAAGAATGTAAATGTGCAAAAATCCCGTTTTTCTGTTTGAGTGCATTTTTATAAACACATTTCAAATTAAGGGCTAAATCCTGTATTTTTAAAACCATGTTTATGTCCATTTATATGGTTCTTTTCAAACTGTGCATCGCTGCTCACATTGAGCAACATGGGGAAAGAATGCCGAGTGTGGTTTGTCGCAGAAAGCTGGTAGGACCGTACCCTTGGCAGGTCGGGGAGATGTGTTGCAGATGTTGTGGATGTGATGAGTTCTCATGTCTCTTCTCTGACTTATCACTGGAGAGGATGTGTAACATTCTGATCCCATCTCCTGCTTCACATAAACTGTCAGCAAGGCAGTTTAGGGGTCGGTCAGGACGCCTCAGGTCTCACCCCATGCTATATGTATGAATGTGTCTCTTGACAGCCTGAGGTGGTGGTGGGGGGGGGACTGACTAGCTGGTTTTTGTGCTCTTGATACTTGATGATGCAAATAAATAACAGACCCATCGCAGCAAGCATGCATGTGTGAAAACTGAATATTCATGCCTGTAGTGTATCAAACACACATGCATAATTTGCACAGTTATGCATTGATGTCTGTTACTGCTCTGTTGTGTGCTGCCTCTTCAATATCTATTCTATTTTCTAATAGTTTTTGTCTAATTTTACTGCATTGCATGTTGTGTGGGACATGTCTGACTGTGCATCCATAACAAATTCTGTGAATGTTAATGTCCTTTGCGAAATGGAGCGGTTCTGTGTCTGATTAGGTGCTTTGGGGCAGCCGTGTCGGGTTGGATTGATAATGGAGCTGAATAGTCTTTCCCTCTGGCAGAATGACCTGGACGACCCAGAACGCGGCATGATCTTCGTCTGCTCAGCCACCCACAAGACGAAGTCCATGTTTTTTTTCCTGGCCCAAACAGAGCAGGGCGATATCTTCAAAGTCACTCTCGAGACTGACGAGGAAATGGTAAGTGGGTGGTTTGAGAGGTGAGCAGCAGTGCCTGGGGAGGGGCATGCTGGACCCCCCCAGAGCACTGTGAGGGTAGAGGAAGTGATGAGTCTTCATATCTCTTGTTTGATGTGGCTGGAGAAAGCATGCTGTCCTCTGAGGTCATATGCTTGCTAACAAGTAGCATGGGACTGTGTTTGTGTGCCTTAACGGTGTGTGTGTGTGTCTGTCTGTGTGTGTCTGTGTGTGTGTGTGTGTGATCGATCTCCTGCAGGTCACAGAGATCAGAATGAAATATTTTGACACTATCCCCGTGGCGACGGCCATGTGCGTGCTGAAAACTGGCTTCCTCTTCGTCGCCTCTGAGTTCGGAAACCAGTGAGTACAAACATCTGTGGACGGTGTGTTAAGTGACCTCCATTGCCAATCTTCTTTCATTTGTGGTGTAATGGTGCACAGATGTCACCGTTCAGCGCACACCTCCAGCTTTGGAGTGGGAGTTCGGTTCAATTTCGGTACGGAAGGGAAAATCGAATTGGTTTTGAAATGTATTATTACAACTGCAAGCACAATGCAAGCCCTACTTAGGAGCAGTTGCAATCCAAAGGGAATGTGTCTGACATGGCTGAAAAATAAAGTTTGAGATGCATATTTGCACATTGTAAAGATAAATATGTGAAATAAAAAATAATCAGATTATTAGCTCATTACGATTGCTGCAATGTTCTGCATTTCCAAGTGTGGTCTTTTGTAATTATGAATAACCCCGTAGCTGTAGATAGACATTTTTTTCCCAGTCTGAATTTCTTGGCAAAATACCGTGCTCTTACAAAAGAGAGGGAAATGGGAACAAAGAAAAGAAGTTCTGGTTTTTACTAAGGTGGACGGCCATTAAGCACAT
>JAODJX010000020.1:21430104-21442035 GCA_026776945.1 Isichthys henryi | reverse complement strand
CCATCTGTCTCCCGGTCACTCTCATTTACTATTCTCCCTACAGTCTCTTCCTCATTCAGTAATTTCATCTACACATTCCCTTTATCACCTTCTGTTTCACCGTCGTTCTTCTCTGTCAAAATTAATTCAATTATAAATTTCTTTCACACTGCTTATTCAAGGTAGTAGTCGTAAATATTTAAAATTAACAATTAAAACTGATCCTTTCACAGAAAACATCTATAAGCTCGGTTTACTAAAGTTCGATGGCAATGTTTAAGTAGCTGGAGGTGTTTGATTTAACACTCGTAATCCTCTAAAGAACTAGTCATTGCATAAAAACACAACAAAACCGGTTTGCAACAGGAGCTCCCACTTTGCTAGGCGTGCCTGTGTGGCGACGAACAGGTTACTCCTGTTACCAATGGTTTTTCCGAATGTGTAAAATGATGAGCTTCATGCTCCTCAGACAGCCCCTGCTGGTGTAAGAGTGAAATAACACTCTTGCTGTTCCATTTGTGCCCGGTTTGAAAGTAGAAGCCATGATAACTAGAATCAAAGATATTAAATCAATTCAAAACGAAGACAATTGTCCTGCCAACCTCAAACTGTACATATACAATAGAGAATACTATACAGAAATACAATACAATACTGAAGTACAATGTGCATTGTGCAGAACAAATTTAATAATTCTAAATGTACATTTTAAAAAATTCTAAAATTTAAAAAAGATAACAAAACCTTAAAATACAATTATAATGTGAAGGGCTATATAAAGATAATTTAACAATGACATGTCTAACGTATCTCTAATCATTTTTAAGACTGCAGTTTACATTACTGGAAGATGAACAGCAAGCACCCGAAAAACCTAGAAGGAAACGCTTCTGCAGTTATGAAAAATGACGGACAGCCCCCTACCCGTCGTGGGAGAAAGTAACGCAGGCTGAGTGTATGCATGTGCGTCTGTGAGGAGCGTGTCCCTCCGTCCCCCTGCCCAGCGACTTCCAGCGCCAGAAGAGAGAAAGCAGAAGGCAGTCCCGGAGCGCCCGCTCATTATACATATGAAATCGGTGTTGGCGATTTTCCCCGAAAGTTGCTTCTAACGCCCAAGCTAAAGGTCCTCAGTCTACGCAGCAATGTGCAGTAATCTAAACCTGAATGTGTAAGACGCCGGAACAGAGGATCCATCTCAATGGTTTCGCGCAGCTAAAATCCTGTATATTGTCAATATTGCAATTTATGCATCATCAGAGTTGCCAACTCTAACACACCTGGCGTGACACTCACGTTTTCAGACTCTCACTCTCACGCAAGAAATCGGCAAATCTATTTTATTGCATTGGAAACATCTAATTGGCTACATCAAAAGCGTTTTAGTACTTTGCAAAGCCTGCAGACTATTTACAAGCTAATAAAATTGCTACATAGGTGTAAATGCATGTGCAAACTTGAATTGAAAATCTCGAATAGAAAATCTCACGCCAGTTGACCCAAGTCGGCAACGCTGCTACATGTGCCATTCCTGATGCGAATTGACTGTGTTTTCGTATAAGATATGAATGTACATCGGTGTTGCTACATGTTAAGAAATGAATATTTGTCGAAGTTTATCCGCCAGTCTATTTTATAACCGCTTACCCTGGTTGGTGTCAGGGGGGAGCCAGGGAGTCGATCTCAGGCGGGAACAAGACTGAGCTTCTTGTGTTTTGTGGCCAGCAGGGGCCCCCCAGACCTCGGGGGGCCCACGCAAAATCATGGTTTGAGTGGTGATAAACACCCTGGACGAGATAGGTTGTGGAAATAGTAAATTAATATGTGTAAGTAGGTGGACCTTTATTTATTTAGAAATGTTGCTAGTAAAACAAGTGTTTCACAGCGATTCTGTAAAAATCAAGATATGGTCGTCCTTGCGTCCTCTGTCTATTCCCTCTTGCTGTATGTTCGGCGACCCCTCCGTTTTCGATCCATCACGCTATAATAACACTTCGCGGATAATAAATTTGTCCCTGGTTGATTTCCGTAGCTTGTCTTCTGTCGTCACAGCCGATCGGGGGGCCGATTCTGCGGCCGTATAAAACTGCCGTTTGATTTTTAACGGCACGGAGACGGAGAAACGCGACCCCAAAAATGTCCTCGAACGGCGATATCAGGATCCCCGCTCGGCTGCCGTTACTCCTAACCTACGAAGGAGTGCTGCTGCCGGGCTCCACCATGCGCATCAGCGTCGACACGGCGAGAAACATGCAGCTGGTAAAAAGTAGGCTTCTGAAGGGGACGTCGCTAAAAAGCACCATTATCGGGGTTATTCCGAACAGCAGGGACCCGGAGCACGATACCGAGGAGCTGCCGACCCTGCATGGGTGGGTGACACTGTCCTAGCAGTTAGTCAACGGCACCGATAACGTTACCTTTCAGATCTCTAACGCGACATTTTAGTTTTTGGTGTCATCCTGTAGAGGAAGTGCCCCATTGGTATAATGGAATTTATTATTATTATTATTATTATTATGGGGTAACATGAACTTTGTACTCAAAGTTTATCGGCAAACAAGAAATCCACCTTGAGAGCCCACGAAGTTGCATCTCGGTGCGCGTTTGTTGACCTGACGAAACCTTGACAAAGATCCAGACTTATACAAATAAAAACACGTTTTATGCACAGATGAAAGAAATGTGAAGCGCAAGAGCGACCCGTGCTTTGGAGAACGTTCTGGAAAAGTCGATGAGTCCAGGCGGACTTTAGCCGTGGCCGGTCCTGCCAAGTCGCAGTTTCATAATCGTACTTCCCCTGTTTTCTTTCCATGTTACCTTTGAATTCCTTAAACTCTGCTTTCGTTAAATGTAGCATTCGACAAACAAACCTTATATATCATTAAATAGATATTTGTGGGGCGGCATGGTGGTGCAGTGGTTAGCACTGTTGCCTCACACCTCTGGGACCCGGGTTCGAGTCTCTGTCTGGGTTACATGTGTGTGGAGTTTGCATGTTCTAAAACGCTTAATGTGAAAAAGCTTAATGTGGTTTAATGTACCAATACAGCCACCAGAAATCACCAAAATTCTCACACATGTATCTGGCTATAAAGACTTTCACCTGACAAAAAATCAAAACCGAAATGCTAGGAATGTAGACTTTATCTTACGTTAAGCGTTTTCCCCTCCATTGACGCCCATTATAAGGAAAAGGCTTAATGTAATTTAATGTACCAAAAACAGCCACCAAAAATCACCAAATTTCTCACACATAAAGACTTTAACCATTTCTTTGCAGCCTCTTCAGATTAATATTTCATTAGTACCATTTGTAATAGTTATATATTCACAATAGTAATTATCCATCCATTTTCCAAACCGCTTATCCCACTGGGACGCGGGGGGTCTGGAGCCTATCCCGGAAGCAATGGGCACGACAATAGTAATTATATATACATTATACATGTATACAAGAACATTGCAACAATTGTCATAAGAACGTAAGACATTAAGCTTTTTCACATTAAGCGTTTTAGAATGTCCCACGGATGGTGTTTCCAGGTGCTAGTTTTTTTCCTAAACCGGTGCCGTGTTCCCTTCAGCACTGGCACGGCGGGGCTGGCCGTGCAGGTAGTGGGCAGTAACTGGCCGAAGCCCCACTACACGCTGCTGATCACCGGCTTGTGTCGCTTCCGCGTCATCCACCTGTTGCGCGATCGGCCCTTCCCGATGGGGGAGGTGCAGCAGCTGGACAAGCTGGAGCAGTACGCCGCCGACTGCCATGGAGAGCTCGGAGAGCTGTCGAAGAGGTTCTATCAAGCGGCTGTGCAGGTTTGTCTGTCTCTGGAGATTGGACCTGCCTGTGTCTGTGTCTGTGTATATAGGTGTACCCAGTGAAGGTTCTACCTTGGACGTTAGGACGATTCCAGGGGCCCCTGAGTGACAGGAGAGAGAGAGAGACAGGGGCCTAAAGAAATCTGGAAAATAACTGGATTGCTCTGGACTGGGGGGCCCAATATGATATGCTTTCATGGGGCCCATAATCTCCAGTGGTGCCTCTGTATGTGGTCAAAGGCATCCCAGACCACCTTGGCAAGTGGTTTGAGTGATCAGATCACAGTGCGCCTTAGTGGTCATTGACACTTTATGTAGCCTTGTCCACTTCTGACCGTATTGCCCAAGACACATTTTAAAACCAAGTGTAAACAGAGCCTCTGTGTAATGGTGATTTTATCAACTGCGTGTAATCAGTGCCCCTCTTCCATCCAAGTGCTATGCGACCAGTAGTGTTCCAATCAGTGGCATTCAAACTTTATTTTGTCTCCCTCCTCCACACACACACTCACAGTGACCCAAAAATAAACTTTAATTATGAGATAGAATTATATTGGTTTTTAATTTGTTAGCGTCGTTTAATGTGTACAGGCGTATAACGTGTTCACATTATTTTTTAATGTTTTCTAAAGGTTGCAGTTTTTGAATTGGTCTGTTATAATCCCCCCCAGCACACTTCTGTTTTTCACCCTCGCAATTCCTTTTCACTCCACCAGGGGGGGGGGACGACGACATGCCCCTTAGTTTGAATATCTCTGGTTTCACGTCATTGTTGAGATGCCACATTTATGCTCTCATCCCTTGCATTCTCAGTCCCATATCCCATCTTCCTCTCCTACTTGCATTCCTCAGCTGGTAGGCATGCTTGATATATCCGTTCCTGTGGTCGCTAAGCTACGGCGCCTGCTGGACAGTCTTCCCAGAGAGACCTTACCTGATGTTTTGACCTCGATGATCCAGGCGTCCAACAAAGAGAAGCTGGAGGTACGGGCGGTGCCTGCACACATGCGTGTTACAGGCATGTGTATTCTGTGTGCCTTACGCAACCCGTGTGTCGTGTGCACTCAGGTGTTGGATGCTGTCAATCTGGAAGAGCGCTTCAAGAAGACTCTGCCTCTGCTGACCCGGCAGATCGAGGGACTCAAGTTGCTGCAGAAGACTAGAAAGCCGAGACTGGATGACGACAAGAAGGTACCACATGGTCCTCGTCTGCCCTGCCTCCTCACACCCTCAGGGTTACCGAATACATGACTCACTCACACGAAATCTGCTCAGAATGATTGACTGGCACTTAGAAGAGATACAAAGGCAAGAATCTGGCATCATTGATATATTGAAACAGACCAGTGCTGACAAACAAAAAAACACAGATTAATCACATTACGTGTCTTTGACAGAAGTAGAACGTTCAGGAACAGAAAGTAAAAATCCACACCAAGGTTTTATGTCAAGCAACCAGTTGAGTATAGAGAGTCACAGTCACAGAGGACTCGGGTGGTTTTCTGGACCTGAAATTTCCACCTCGGGTCTTTCACTGCCTATTTTTACCTTCCTTTTCACTTTTGTGGCCAACACTTCCATCCTCTCTCTCTCTCTCTCTCTCTCTCTCTCTCTCTCTCTCTCTCTCTCTCTCTCTCTCTCTCTCTCTCTCTCTCTCTCTGCCTCTGCATGGTCTCCTCCACCCATTTGTTGTTCCCATAGGTGGTGCCCGTTCGAAGGGGAGGGGTCTTTCCAGGCGGACAGTTCTCTATAGAGGACGACGGGGAGGAAGAGGATAGTGATGATGTGGCCTTGCTGGAGAAGCGGGTTAGAACCGCCAACATGCCGGAGGCAGCATTGCGTGTCTGCCTGAAGGAGCTGAAACGGTACCATCCAGTCTAACCAGTTCTCTTTCAGCATGTTTGCCACCTCATACCAGTGCTGCTGGTTGACCCAGTACAAACTTGTACAAATTCAAATTCTTGAACACATGACATATATGAGCAGCAGCTGACATGGTAGTTAAGGACTTGCACTTTTTTTTTTTTACCTTTGGAATTATATGTCCCAGGAGTTACAGAATGCAAAGCTAGTTTCATTGTATATGTACAGTAACAATAACGATGTTCCGTTCCGTTTGATTCTGTTCTATCCCATGAGCAGCTTGAAGAAGATGCCGCAGTCCATGCCTGAATATGCCCTGACGCGTAATTACCTGGAGCTGATGGTGGAGCTGCCTTGGAGTAAATCAACCACAGGTGACTGACCTGAGTGTATGAGCAGATGCCTTCTGCGTCATTCATCATTAGCATGGCGCATGTAATGTGTGCTCTGCAGTTTGTGTGTGTGGTAAAGTGAGTCTGGATTTCATCAGCCTGCTCATAGTTTGATGGTCTTGCTGTGTAGTATGAGGAGTGATATAATGGTTAGCCACTTGAATTTGTAGTGTGAGATATAACCATAGGCATAGATTCGGGGGGGGGGTGGACATGTCCCTCCCAATGTTAAGGTATGGGGGGAACTAAATAATCTCACATCCATCCATCCATTTTCCAAACCGCTTATCCTACTGGGTCGCGGGGGGTCCGGAGCCTATCCCCGGAACCAATGGGCACGAGGCAGTGAACAACCCAGGATGGGGGGCCAGCTCATCGCAGGGCACTCTCACACACCATCCATTCCCACATGCACACCTCAGCATCGGGGAAACCGGAGTACCTGGAGGAAACCCCAAGACGCCATGGGGAGAACATGCAAACTCCACACACATGTGACCCAGGCAGAGACTCAAACCCGGGTCCCAGAGGTGTGAGGCAACAGTGCTAACCACTGCACCACCATGCCGTTCCATATCATACCCAACAGTTAATAAATAAATTTCACATTTATGTGAAATGGTGGAATACACCATGTCACTGGTCACAAGTACCAGCGCCAGTTTTTTCGCTGGTACTTGTGACCAGTGACATGGTGTATTGCAACAGCAATAAAGGGTTCCATTCCAATTTAATTCTCTCATCCATTCATTTTCATAAAGATTCTCATGTGATGGTGAAAACTGCAACTACCGTGGTTAATTAATGGCATAGCACAAACAGTGAAGCTGATATCGCAGCAGTACATAGCGTTTGTGTCAGTCACAATTCTCATCCCACCATGTTTGCTGTTAGGGCGTAAGAATGAATAAGAAGCCGGTAAAAAATGAGGCCAGACCTGGCATTTATTTGGAAAACACTATAAAGTAAGTTAGTCAGTCACCAATGGGAGTATAAGTCGTATATATCCCTGACAGAAAGTCTCATTTATTGCTAAGAAGATATTCGGTAAATCTCCTATATTTACTTCTATGGGTCTCTAGGAGAAGATCTTCTAGTCGCTACTTTATGTGTGTTGTGATTCTTTCCGGAAAGTTAGAATGTGTTTATGAGAGAAAGCAGCGTGCAGGAGAGTGACGGTCATGTTTCCACAGTGCAGGGCCTGACATTTGTGCAAAATTTTAATAATTCCCACAAATTCAGCATACATGACGTGGGACATTATCGCACTTAAACTGTCGCATGGTGAAGGTGACTAACAGTAAAAATTTCACTTTATATATTGTAACTATAACAGCAATAGTGTATAAATAATATTTAAAAAGTTACTGTATGCAGCCTGACTACAGAATTGGCATATGTGACGCCAATGTGAACATGGAACCTACGTCCCTGGGTGAAACTGCGTAAAAACAGTACAAGCGACAAGGCCTCAGTTTACAGATCCTGTGAAATATTAATGCACACATTTTCGCGTGAATTTAAGCTTCACGTTCAGTAGATTCCTGTTACGAATAAGTAAATGAAGGTTTCAGAGTCACATCAGGTCAAAATCTCTGCTTTGCACATTATGTGCAGTATAAAGTAGATGGAGATTGTAAGAAAATGAAAGATGATTCCGTTCATGTATCATTAGCCTGGGATGTACCCAGTGCGCATTGCTAGCCAGATAAATTAATACACTTTTGATGATCTTACTCTAGGGAGATCCTTTATGGTAGATATTTTGTGATAGAATCTGCTGTATTTTCACATATTTAGTTAGTTATTCAGTACAGCTTGATACATTTTTGCTGGTGGATCCTGTATGTCCTAGGGCTGTATTTCAACTTCATCATCCATAATGTTGCTTCTCTGGATGCACAATTGACATCTTTTGTAGTGTTATTACTCTTCTAGTTTTGTTCATTTCTAGGTCTAGATTCTATATCACCACTAGAGGGAGACAATCACCATTTTTTTCTGTGTTTAGTTCTTACAATGCTTTGATCTCCCTTTTAATATGGCTGTGAATGTGCATTCCTGCGCATGGGACTTTTACTTTGACTGGCATCGGTGCGTTGCTTACAGGCAGGTCCTGTCTGTCTCTGTGCATACACATGCTCTCTCAGCTTTATCTGATGTGTGGATCGTGCCCCTAAGACTCCCGCCCCACAGGCGCGTGGGGGCAGGTAAGCCTGCTCACGTGCTCCAGGACCCTACGTGCCCACATCGCTGTTGATGTTCAGCCTCTGTGTTGCTCTTTTCTTTGCTTTGTATCCGCCTCTGTAACGATGTGAAGATGTACATCTTCAGGCTGGATCATGATGTTCTACTCCAACACGTTTGTGCCCCCCCCCCACTTGTTTACATGCCCTAAGGCTGACCATTTTTGCAAATCATCGCACAGCATAAAGGAAGAGTAAAATGAAATTAGGGTTTAGCTGCTGTTTCTACAGGCCCCTGTAGGCCCCCTTCCTGCCTTCTCCTAACCCTCCCCTCCCCCCCTCCCACAGACTGCCTGGACATCCGGGCTGCTCGTGCCCTGCTGGACAGTGACCACTACGCCATGGAGAAGCTGAAGCGGCGCGTGCTGGAGTACCTGGCCGTGCGTCAGCTTCGCAGTGCCCTCAAGGGGCCCATCCTGTGCTTTGTGGGGCCGCCGGGCGTGGGCAAGACCAGTGTGGGCCGCTCCATCGCCCGCACGCTAGGCAGAGAGTTCCACCGCATCGCCCTGGGGGGTGTCTGCGACCAGTCCGACATACGCGGCCACAGGTACGACACTGCTCCTCCATCGCTGGCGTCCCACCCGCTGTCCTGCCTGTGTTTCTCAGTCGCTCTGCCTGAACTGCTCCCATTCTGCCTAGCTGTTATTAATTGTGCTGCACCCCTCTGCCTCTGTGCTACTTTGACAGTAATAAAAGGCTTCGTGCTACATTCCTCACCTGTGGGAGTGGGTTAAGATGCTATACCCGTTGTCGGTATAGTGATTTCATCGGTATGATGAAAGGCTGAGGATGCGATTGGCAGGGGTCAGATAGCACCGGGAAACAAGTGTCATTGGCTGCATAAGACGTTATGATTCAGGGGACAGAATATGGGGAGGGTAGCTGTTGCCCAGTCAGATGTAAATTAAATGTCCTACAAGGTCATGATGTTGTGGCTGAAGGTATAACCAGTGACAGAGAGCGTTCAATTTGTGGTAGCGCTTCTGTTTCAAATTGAAAGTTGATAGTCGATCGGTCCATCTGTCTGGGTCAAAAGGTGTCCCTGCAGGCCAGATATGCTGGTACCCCAGCACCGTGTGCCTAGCTGGCCCCCCCCCCCAAAAAAATAATAAAGCAGGCCAGGGGCACAGTGTGGATGGGGTCAGAGAGATGAAAGATCACACGCTGACCTGAAATGTAGGTCGCAATCTGAGAAGGAAAATGAGGAGTCATTATTAATGACCTAATAAGGAGCGTGACTCTGATTTCTGTGTCGCTACGGAGACCATCCCTGTACAGGTCCCTGTAGCCTTAAAGGAGCCTGTACTCTTTGGTTACGTGTACGTTCATCTTACCTGGTTTTCAGGTGCTCTGAATTGTCTAGCTAAGGTTTGTTACCCCCTTGAAAGCTGTTGGGAGTTCATGTCTTTGAGAGATTGGTCGATTACCTGAAATTACTTATCAATATATGTGGAGTCAAATCTTTATGCTGATCTTTATTGCTCTGTAATTATTTACTGAGAATTTACAAATCCAGACCAAGGTCTTGTTTCAACCACCCAGTTGAGTCCTCTGTGACTGTGACTCTTTATACAAAACTAGTCGGTTGAAATAAAACCTTGGTCTGGATTTGAACTTTCTGGACCTGAACTTTCCACCTCTGACTGTAGTCTTTGGCCCTGAGTCCTGACAGACTATCAGGGAAAAAGCTGTATGAACTCTCCTGATTCTGCCATGTTCTCCCAACCACAGACGCACCTATGTGGGCAGCATGCCTGGCCGTATTATTAACGGGTTGAAGGCCGTGGGGGTAAACAACCCAGTGTTCCTGCTTGACGAGGTGGACAAGTTGAGCAAGAGCCTGCAGGGAGACCCAGCCGCCGCCCTGCTGGAGGTGAGCTGAGAAACACCTAAGATGTTTAAGATGGAAGAAGGGGTTTGGAGCACATAGAATGCTGATAATGAGGCTTGACTGATTAATAAAGAACTCTCAGCTCTGCTTGTAACTGTGTGATCAAGGGGAGGTCAGGATGCAGACCTGATTAACTAACTAGGCTATCAAAGAAGGTCAGACCGCAAACAGCGGATACTGACCTTCTAGGTTTTACGATGTAGGCCAGCTGCTCAGGTGGGGAGATTAGGTGACGTCTTCAGTGTCTGAGTTGTGACAGGTTGCATCCATCCTATGTTGGTAAAGGCAAACATTACCCAAATACTGTAAGCTGAATAAACAAACCCAAGTTTGCATGACAGAAAAAAATCCTTACATCAGGCCAGCGTTGGGGAAGTTACTAACAAAAGTACTCCATTACAGACAGAGGTATAAAGTTCAGGGCCAGAAAGTAAAACTCCAGACCAAGGTTTTGTTTCAACAAACCAGTTGAGTATAAAGAATCACAGTCATAGAGTACTCAGCTGGTTGGTTGAAACAAAACCTTGGTCTGGATTTGTACTTTCTGGATCAGAACTTTACACCTCTGTCCATAATGAGATACTTCTCCAATACAGACCTCGCCAGCTCGTATCGCCTCGGTCTTGCATCAGTCTTTCTGCTTTTTCCTGGAGGGGAGCCAAACATCTGGGGTTAGATGAAGGGGACTGAAACTGCAAGGGTGTAGCCAGGTGGCCCCGTGGGTGTCGGGAGATACCCATGTGCTCGTGTCTACCTCTGCTAACAGTGCAGGTAGTCGGATACCTCAGCATAGTGATTTACTGTAATGATAGCTGTCGAGATGTTATCTCTTTGTACAGACAATGAAACCAAGGGGTGAAAACGTGCTCACGTGGACTCTGTACTGTATCTTTGCTTATCTTACTAGACAGTATATATCCCACCCACCCCACCAGACACAAAAATCTCACGTTGCCCATAAACCGCAGTGAGTCACCAGAATGTACACTGCTTGCAGACGGCCTCACTCAGACCCGTCTTGGCGCATGAAGGCCTTTTATCTCACCGGCTTTGTTTTCTGAGCCGTCATCCTCTCGCTTGCTGACGTGAGCCCTGATCTGAGAGTGAAGGGGCCCACATCTCGCATTGTGAACCAGGGCCAAATCTGATGTGGAATTTTTTTTCCACCCAGTCTCCCTTCTTTGTTCCATTTGCCCCTGGCAGAGGGCATTAGGAAGTATAAAACAAGCTATTATGAAAATGAGTGTGGATAGAGTCCCATAAGATTTACACTAAAAATAAACAGTAAGGACATTCGCTCGTATGCTGAGTCACTAAGTGTTGGCTGGTGGGACGTGGTGAAGATCCACGCTGCCATTCTGTAGTGATCATTTCCTGCTTCTGTTATCTTTCTGGACTGTGCTGCACTTTTCCTGTTTTGGGGGGGATTTAAGGAAGGAAGGGACAGATGAGGGTACAGGGCCTGGGTTAGTCAGGGCTTTGTTGGGGGGGTGGTAAGTCCCTGGCACTGATACTGCAGGGGAAACAGTGTCAGGGATTTTGGCAGCAGTGACCAACATGGAGAGCATAAAAATGTAAACATCAGTAATGTGTGTATTGCTCATTTCGGTAGGAATGGGAAGTATGGGATAGGGAAATTCCCATCCTGTGGCTCATTTCATTTCTGGCACTTTTCAATTCAATTCAATTTATTTTTATATAGCGCTTTTCACAACAAGGTTGCCCCAATGCGCTTTACAGGTGTGTT
>JAODJX010000020.1:21390992-21401581 GCA_026776945.1 Isichthys henryi | reverse complement strand
CCATCTGGTTTGGTGTGCTGTGCATTCAGAGATGCTCTTCTGCATACCTTGGTTGTACCAAGTGGTTATTTGGAATTACTGTGGCCTTTCTATCAGCTTTAACCAGTCTGGCCATTCTTCTCTGACCTCTGCCACCAACAAGGCATTTTTGCCCAGAGAACCACCACTCACCAGAAGTTTTTTTTTTCTTTTTGGTCCATTCTCTGTAAACCCTAGAGATTGTTGTATGGGATCATTGCAGTAGATTAACAGTTTCTAAAATACTCATACCTGTCCATCAGGCACCAACAACCCTGCCAAGTTCAAAGTCACTTAAATTACCTTTCTTCCCCATTCTGGTGTTTAATGTGAACATCAACTGAAGCTCCTGATATATATATAGCAATTTGCACTTGCCAACCGGGAGCAATTTGGGGTTCGGTGTTTTGCTCAAGGAGACTTCAATGGAGGAAACAGGGATTGAACCTGCAACCCTCTGGTTGCACTACCTCCTGCACCACCATCTTCCATTCTTTGTGCACCTTTGCGACCATGTTTCCAATGTAATGGCCAGTCACTGTATGCGGAAATTAAATTACTGTTTATACACCGTAATTGCTTTAATTGTTTCTTAATTCCACCCACAAAGGAAAAAAATATGGTATATTACGGACTGTGGGGCCAAACCGGAGTACCCAGAGGTACTCCCCGCACACGTGACCCAGGCGGAGATTCGAACCCGGGTCCCAGAGGTGTGAGACAACAGTGCTAACCACTGCACCACCATGCCGCCTCCCTAACTATTACATGATATTTGTAAGTTTTATTAAGAACTTCCCCTAAACTTATATCATACACCACACACGCAGAATTTTACTTCATCCGCCATGTTGGTAATGAGCATAGAAAAATCAAAACAGCCGGCAAGAGCAGTCGGTGCAACAATGAGGTTTTCTAACCGGGGTTGAGTAAATTACCTAACAAGCACACTGCCAGCCCAAGGTATTATATGGTCTTCACAAAGTGGATGCTGTACGTGTTGAAACGCAGCACCGGTAACATTACTTTGGGGGTTCATTGTATCTAGTAAACAATGCAGGCACGAAACTATCGGTTTCTCCAGCTAGTCGGCTCCATAACTACGACAAGCTTCGGGATCCAGCACACAAATGAAACCGAGCCTTCGCTGCAGACAGATGCACGTACATTCTGCATAAACTACAATAGTTAAAGACATTTCAATAGTTAAAGTTCAACATTTCGCACTGAAATTATGCAATTAGTCTTTAAATGCGCTTTAAAATCTGTACCAGGACCGGGCGTACAGTAAGTAGTCAATTCATACACGTTTCCTAGCGCGTTGCAGCCCATGGTTACATAGGCCGCTGCCGGGAAACAGGGAAGGCTAGGGGCTTTTCTATGAGTAGAGTCCAGCACAGACGGAAGGAGCTGTACAGCGAAAGCCCAGCATCACAGGACCTCACACTGACCTTATCTGTGACCACCAACACCATCCAGATAATTATTCACCAGCAAAATCCAAAAGGGTACCGAGATCCCCCAGAGTCACATATACGACTGCTTAGCAAGCTAGCAGCCTCGTCAGTCAACCAGCTCGCAAACTCATGAACTCTGAGAGTCACCGATACAGTACAAAACGAATCTTTAATTCTGACCTATTAATGTTTGGGTTAATGTTTTACTTACCACTGTAATGAATTATAGCTAAAGAGTCGGACTTTAGCTGTTCAGCCATACACAAGCAGGCATTTAGCAGAGCGGCTAGCAATGTAGCCCGCTTGTTCTCGGTGGAAACGCAACGCTGTCTCGTGTTTTTCGGACACGTCGACTAGACAAAATACACAAACAAGAGGCCCAGGCTTACCTCGAAAACCGTGTTAGTGTTCGTTTCGGTGAGGATTACACTTCACCCTTCGCTCGTTTCGTATTTCGGCTTCGGCATTCACCCCTTAGACACCGCCGCCGTCACTAGCGGTCTGCGCGCGGCACGGCCGTAGAGAGTCTGTTCCGCGTGAGGGGGCGTGCGCTGCAGGACATGCGAAGTCACCGGCACCTTTTCTAACTTAACCCCCGTGGCACGAACTGCCAAGCGAGGGCATATTCTTTAGCAGTGCAACTGAAAGTTGAATGAAAAAATGCATGTATACGTGCTGTGACCCTCATCAGGACAACCAGTCTGAACGGCAGGATAGTGAAATGATCGTCCTGTTCTGCTGTAATCGTACACGTTTCTCAATTATAAACTGCTGCAATTTCTGTTAAAACTGACTGATCTGAGAAATGCCTGGATGCTATAGGCCGCTTTACAAATTCTGCATTTTCCATTGTCGGAATATCTATTTAAAACTTAGTTAATTATTAACATACTGAAAACCACTAGGCTCATGACCTATCCATGGATCCTCACAACGTGAACTACCAGAGTCTCTTTGTCTATTGAGTATGTGGGTATGGTTACACAGCGTCGGCAGATAGTGTGCAAGGTGGCATGTTACTTAAGATGCCCATGGACTACGGTATGGAGAGGTGCCCATGATAGTAGTTCAGTCGGCATCAAAGTGACCTGTAGGGTAGGATTCCCTATGATAGAATGGTTTCAGGTCCCTGAAAACTAACTCGATACCTCATTGAATTCATGCAGTCCTAGCTGCAAAATGGAAATCCAGCAGTCACACAATATACTTGTTCACAACCCCTAATTCTTTATGATACGTTAACAGCAGAAGATTGACAAGGGGCTTGAAGTGTCCCATTCATGAACCAAGAGCTAATTTGTTTTTGAACATTTCACTATCTGCGTTCCCACTTTCTAATGTTAAGCCTTTTTGATCTGCAAAGGAATGGATGTATGGTTGTGTCAAGATCCTTTTTTTACATTTATGTTTCATCTTGTCCTGGGTGCTTACAAAAAAAAGTAATTAAAATGTGAGAAGGTAATGACATATTCTCCTGGGGCTATGGAATGTCTGAGTTATTGAATTTCACACAAGTGAAGCTAAACGTGATGAAAAGGCCTGAAGCATGAGTTTGAACCAAAGCGTCATCCTGATTCATGTCTGGTGCTGCATGTCCCAAGCCAGCTGTTGGCTGTTACCTTTCTGGCGAACCGAACATTCAACAAAGCAAATTTTTCAGACTGTCTTTGTCTAGGATTTCACTTCTGTATCATTGGTGATGTCATAAATTCATTACTTGTGTTCGGATTGCATCGGATTTGGAGAATATTTGTTTCATGAGACAAAGACCTCATGCATCCATCCATCCATTTTCTGTAACCACTTATCCTATTTAGGGTCGTGGGGGGTCTGGAGTCTGTCCTGGGGGATATGGGCGCAAGGCGGGGAACAACCCAGGATGGAGCGCCAACTCATCGTAGCACACATGCACACCTTCAGGCAGTTTGGTAACTCCAATTAACCTCAGCATGTTTTAGGACTGGGGGAGGATAACTGGAGTACCCAAAGGAAACCCCACGACGACACAGGAAGAACATTAAAAGTCCACCCACATTGAGCCATGGTGTAGACTTGAACCTTGGCACTGCACCACCATGCCACCCTTATAAGCATTATATTATATGTTTCTTCACAGCCGATCACATTAGTTCACTGTTACCTAAGAGAGAAACAGATTTCGCCTGACTAGCCTGTTGCAGGAAATTAAGTCACAGCTGGTCTTTAAAAAGCTGATTTCATACATTCTCAGACTGTGGTTTAGGCATACAGGCCAGAGGCACAAGTGTAAGTCTAGAGTGCGAAAGCTCCTTACGCAGAAGTGCTGCTTCGCGCTTGACAGTCTAAGTAGGTAGCAGATGATGTATAAATGGTTGAGAAATAGATGATAAAGAGAAGGAGTTTCTCAAAGCATATAAATACCATGTTTTGTCTAGTCTCCTTGTATATGCATGTGCCAGTAACTGTATAAGAAATAATTAAGTACATACTGCAAACCCAGTATGCACTGCACAGGGCGCTTTCTGAAATCACTTAGTGTGATAGATTACAGTGGTAGGGTGGTGTATGACCCTGACCAGGATATTGGGTTGAATCCCAAGGCTAAAATAGATAGAAAGCAGGATGGGACAAATACAAGTCAAAGAATTCCTGTGTACCACTACCGGAACAAATGGCAAATAGAAGAATCATTAGATATGCGAGGTCATTCAAGCTGTTGTATTAATTTTTGACAGCAGAGGGAGCTAAAAAACCCATGAAAGGGATTACATCATGCAGTTCACCAGATGAACCTTGGACCGTCCATAGAAGCCTGGTCCCACCCTGTTTACATGAGTCTGTGCCTCCCACAGTCAGCCTCTGTGTGAATTGATCTACATCTTTAATTTCCACACTTCCTAATGATTTGTTCAACTATCACAGAACTATGCCAGTTCTGTGGCTGCGATACTGGCAAACCTCATGGCGCGTGAAACATTTTGACGAACACACTTGACGTCATGTTTTGTTTTTCTTTAAATCACAAATCAAAACAATATAGAGCAACCTGTTCATCGTGCAAATGACCTGAATCCATAACGTGAAGCTCAGATGCCTGTGAGTGTTTTCTTTCAGTTTAATGCTCTAAATAATTAATGTGCCCAGAAGAATCGCCACAGGCATTTTGGATTCAGAGGGAAGTAAAGCCCAGGCTTAAAGGAAGAGTATGACTCTGTGACTCGGTAATTCTGTGACGGAGTAGGAGGATGTCAACAAGGACATTGCAAGCCTGGTTATGTACATAGATGGGGGTAGTGGAAGGTAGAATTTGTATTAGTAATGAGGCACTCTTAGGACAATGAGTGTACTTGAGCACTTCCCCATGGACAATAAAGTATTTTGCTGTCTGAAAACTAGATAACCGAGAAGGCGTGGGGCAGGAGGTGTGTGACAAGTTCTCCATTGTAACCAGTCCTTCAGTCAAAACGCGATTAATGATGTGGTCATGTGACAGAAATACAAATATTCCCAGCCTGGTTCAGCCTCGTTTCAGCTTCTACGACAGTGTATAAATGTCTTGGCATATATATTAAACCACACAAAACAGAACAATGCCAATTTGCCTGGTTATTTGAAGTGTGATTGGAAATATAGTTTCATATGCCCTCATTCATGTGATTTATTCATACAAAATTAATAAATCAGATTAATAAGCAACACAGCAGCATGCAGAATCCTGATTGGTGGAATGACTGCTAGGGGCTGCCTGCTGTTTCCACATCACAGCTCTGCTCCGCATTAAGGCGGCGACACTGGGTCCTACCGCCTCCTACCCTATGCTGGCAATGAGCAAACACACAGTTGGCAAGGCATCCCCACCCTGTGCCCACTCACATTTGGCAGTGACTCAAAGCTGGTTCAGCTGGCTAATTATTTCTAATTATTGGCTGTGCTTGCCTGGATGAGTCAGAAAGTAGGGGCCTGGAAGGGAATGTTTTGACTGGTATGTTTGTGTGTAGTATTAGAGAGTGAGAGGCCAAGCGAGGAAGAAATTTATGGTAAATATTAAGGAATAGGAACAGATTACTGAAAAGAAAATCATTTTATAGATTAGAATTGAAAGATCAAAAATATGAAAGTAAACAAAATTGGACAATTTGCAATTCAGTTTATAAGTTAAATGCACATTGCCCCAGATAAAAAAAAAAAATCCTTTTTCATTTGGAAGCAATAACCACCAGAAAGATACCGTGTTATGGTCTCCTTTTGAGATTCAGGTAATCACTTACTACTGTAACGGGTAATTACATTAATAGCTAGAGTGTGATAATCTTGTTTCTGTTGTTACGGGACTAGAGGTATCCAATCCTACTGTGGATTATAATTTTTAACAAAAAAACACCAGCAGTAACAGACATGAATGAAATTCCCTCAGAAGTTTAAATAATGACAAACCGATTTATCTGCCAACGATGCAGCTACTCTCAGTTTTCGCTTATTTAGGCTTAGTTCAACATCATTGAGATTCGCCTGAAAAATAAAGAATTCTGCAGAGCAACCTGGCTGCTGGGCCGACCACCTAGTAAGAGGCGAGTTCCCTAGACAAGACATCAGAGGAAGCACCTGTGCAAACAGGAGAGAGACTGGTTTATCTTCAGTGGAACAAACCTATAGGCCAGAGGTGGGCAATCTCATACCCAACAGCCCTCTCTGGATAAAATCGCCCATGCCTGATGTAGACAACCACTGCTATGCACCAAGGACCTTCAGTTTCTTCCAGTAGGGGGCAGCACCTGGCTCAGTGGGCTAAGCCTGTATGCTTGTGACCAGAAGACCCTTAACCCCCAGCTCCCTGGGTGCCATAACAGGTGGCTGCCCTTCACAGCCAGCTTACTCTACAAAGAGCAAATTGGGGGGAAGGCATAAAGAGGATCAATAAAGTTTCAATTATTAATATTATTATTAATAGCAGGCCCAGTTTGGTCTCCACGATAAGATCACACTTAGCAAACACATCCTACACTTAAGACCAACAAGGTGACTCATCTCCACAAAAACAAACTTAAAAGTTTCAAGATTTAAAAACATATCTTTTAATAACTCCATACAAAACCACTTCGATTCCATCTTGCCAAATCGCTGCGATATATTCAACCTCGTCTTCTCATTTTCATTGTTCGCAACGTAAATCCTTCCATTGTTATAAAATTAAACAGAACACTAGCCAAAAGACTAGTCTTGATGTCTTTAAATACAGATAAACAGAATAGAATAACAGAGACTGTAACTTTACTTTCCTCGTATTTTTACCCGCATCTTTAAAAAACAAAAACTTCCAGAAATGTTCAGAAACAGCAGCATGTTACAGCTAAACACAGGCATAACCCTTGTCCCAAATAATCAGTCACAGCGATACAACAACGATGTCCGTGTTTGTCTTATCAGGCAAGTCAAATGTCAGAACAGCAATATCAACAGGACTGTAAGGCTCATTTTGTGGTGCACGTCTCCCCCTGGTGGTAACTCAATGGAACTGTGGAACTAGAAATGTAGAAGAAGAATGGATCAGATGCTAAACCCTGGGCCGAGTGACTTGATAGGTGTTGTGCTGGTAAAGTGGGGTGGGCTGGGGACTCAACAGAAGAGTGTTTGTGATCACTGAGCAGTATGCTAACTGGAGAAAAACTTTTAAAGGCATTACATACTTAAATACATCCCTTTTCATCTGTTTCACTGGCAAATTCTCACTCTTTTTAGATAATTATGTACTGAAGATTCTCACATGAGGGGTGAACAGCTGTCTCAGGCTGCAAAGCTGCTGGCAAACAACTTTTAAATGGAAGGAGCGACATTGCAGCATAACCTTCTGGCGTCAGAGGCCTGGCAGAGCCTTTCATTGTGGGCGTTCCTGGGAGCACTGAGCCAAACACGGGATTGGAGTCTGGCACAGAGAGAAAGCAGGGCATTCCCTTATTTCACTGGCCCTGCCCAATGCCAGGGTAAGATTCAACAGGCAGACAGAAAGGGGGACTCTCAAACCTTCAAGGGGGCAGTCTCCATCTCGCTCCCCACGGGCTCTTAAACGCAATGTCGATTTTTCACAACACTACATTTTTTATATACATCTCCACAAAGACGGAAAATGCATTCTATGTACAAATGTGAATCTGACTGTAGTGATTTCATAACAATTATGTCAAATACATTAAGAAATGAAATAACTCCACTCCTGTTGAAAACACAGGTAAGAATCACTTCAAGTTCGATACAGTATCTTTTCCTAATTTAGAATGGACAGTTTCAAAATAAATGCGACAGTGGTCAAGGTAACTTTTTTTTTCTTCATTCTTAATACTTAACACTTGAAGAGTTTCAATGATCAGATCCTGACTACCGACTCAGCTCAGAACGTGGACATGACTCAAGGAGGGTTCCTCTGCAACTTGGCCGTGAGCCAGCCTGCATGGAAGAAGAACGATCACCAAAACCGATTCTTGGGGAGACGAATGCTAAAGTGGGTGCAGTCAGCCAAGCAGTAGGCCTGACAGAGCATTCAGGTCCCGCATGTAGGGATTCTCGACCAGGATGCGGTCGATGCGCTGCTTCTGATCTGGGAAAATGTCGTAGAGCTTCCTCTTTAGCTCCGTGGTCTCAGTGGGCGACCGCTGGGGCGGGGGCGAGGGCGATGGTCGCGGTGGGTACCACCCAGGGGGGCCGGTGTGAGGCCACTGGGATGTCGGCCTCATCTGGGCGGTGATGGAGGGGCGAGGGCTGGACTTTGTATACACTGGGGGGGTCGCCCGCAGGTCTGGCCTTGCTGAAACCGTGACTGCGGTATAACTAGACAGACAGACAAGGACTGGTGAGTGCTGAGGTTTCGCCTGTTGCCTCACACTGCAAGTTCATATAAAAGCAGGCAGCAGGTATTGAATTGGTTAAAAACACAGGGTCATAACCTGGGTAAAATTCCATGGGGGCCCTGCTATGGCCCTGCTCCTCCTAGTCCCCCCCCCCCCAGGTAGACACACCACACACCCAAAACACCAAATGGCTCCCATACACACATAGGCACACCTGAAATCCTTGCGCAGGAAGTCCTCGATCCGTGGGCCGTGTTTTCCCAGCGGGTCGTCTGGGAGCATGAAGTGATCTTCTACAAAGGTGAACTGCAGCAGCCTGCGGAGGCAGGAAACACACGTCACACATAGACCCCAAGCCCCTAGGGGGCGATGGTGTGCATGACCGCTCCCCTTTTCAACTGTCATTTTGTTTCTCCGCTTTTCTTTTACCAAGGACTATTTTAGTTATTATTACTCAGACTTTAAAGAGGAGCGACTCCGGTTAATTACTCCACTCAAGGGTACAACTGCAGGTCCCATCCTGTGATCTGAACTTGCCACTGTAGGGTCATGAGGTCACATATGTATGTATGTATGTATGTATGGCGCCGCTAACTGTCGCTTCTCACCTCTCCTGAACTATTTTTCGCCATGCTTCCGACGTGTCCACAAAGTCCCGCATGTTGTCATTGGTGACAATGACTCCTCCCGTCTTCTCAGCGAGGTGGAGCAGGAACCTGGAAAGCGGATGCGGACGTGAGGCTGAGCGAAAGCACTGGGGAGAGAGGCCACAGGGCCCAGGCGATGCGAGAGCAGCAGGAAGTACCGGTCATCGTGGGAGGAGATCCTCTGTCCACCAACCTCCCTGGAGGGTGTGAACGACAGCAGCCTCAGGTCCTCCAGCTGACTCAGGAAGTGCTGCTCTGTGGTGAGACACGGAGGCCAAGAACACCCTTGATCCGGATGCTCTTGGTTCAGCATTATAAACCCCCCACCCCACCCCACTCCGCAGGTGCTCCTGTACTTTACCTGTGATGTTGGGGTCTTTCTTCTGCCTCCACTGCGGGACGAAGACGGTGATCTCTCTGTGCCCCATCTTCCAGAAGGTCTCCACTGCGAGGGCAATGCCACGACAGGAGAAGAAGCGATGCAGCCCGTGCCTGAGGAGGCAGACGCCAGGGTCAGACTCCATGGGGCGTAAGTTAACGGGGACAGACCTCACCAACCCACGGAAACCTAAAGACCCCCTCACTCCTACCCCAATGTCATAGACTCGACTATTAAATCACAACACCCCCAACTATCTCTTACCCTCAAAGCACCTTATTTATATATCATGCAAACACCTTGTTTATTTCTTTCTCTGTTAAATTTTTCATGTCTGTTGTTTTTAAGCTGAGGAAACTGTGCAAGAAATTCAATGGACGTGTACCTCTGCCACTGGCAAATAAAGTTTCAATTAAGCTCAAATCAACTCGGAATCCTTTAACTGTCATTACAATAGAGACTGCACTGCTGTCCTGATACATCAGGACAGTCCCCTCATACTGTATATGATGGATGCATGTTCCTGTAGGATCTGATCAGTATTTTACCCACACATGCTAATCTGAGTGTAATGAAGCACCGTGCTTGTAAGCAGTGATGAAAGCCAGACTGTTGGGGGGGGGATGTCTACGCCGGACCCACCACTTCTCGATCTCAATCAGATTAATCTCTAGATGGTCTCTGACTGAGTCACGGTCCTGCTCGAAACAGATGACCTTTGCAAAGGTCCTGGAAAACATTGTTCTTCACTGATTCACTGCAGGTGAACACAGGCCCTTTGTCCCCATTGCACTTTGAACTAAAAAGCACTCACAGACGCCCACCAGAATGACAACATGACTAAGCTTTTGCCGGTGACTAAATTAACAAACTAAACATAAAATGTCTTCTACTTCGCCCCCAGATTATGCTCTGACTGGCAGGGCAAGAAAGTTCACCACTCCACTTTGGATCCCGAGGCAGGCTCCCGAAGATACTCAGACTGGACTGACCAGGCCCAAGCAGAGTCCAAAATACTCAGACTGAACTGCCCGGGTCCAGCAGAGTCCAAAATACTCAGACTGAACTGCCCGGGTCCAGCAGAGTCCAAAATACTCGCACTGAATTGACCAGGCCCAGCAGAGTCCAAAATACTCGCACTGAACTGCCCGGGTCCAGCAGAGTCCAAAATACTCGCACTGAACTGCCCGGGTCCAGCAGAGTCCAAAATACTCGCACTGAACTGCCCGGGTCCAGCAGAGTCCAAAATACTCGCACTGAACTGCCCGGG
>JAODJX010000020.1:21349552-21359966 GCA_026776945.1 Isichthys henryi | reverse complement strand
ACACTGTACATTGTCAATGCATGCTGTATGGTGACACTGCACGTTGTCACGGCTTGTTCAGTATTGACACTGCATGCCGAATGACGACACTGTACATTGTCAATGCATGCTGTATGGTGACACTGCACGTTGTCACGGCTTGTTCAGTATTGACACTGCATGCTGTCGCTCCACATCATTGCTGAATTTTTATTGGCACATTCGCTCACTTGTGACTTTTGTTGCTGTCGTTACTTTCAAAAATGTCACAATACATAATTACATAAAGATAAATAATTCCCAGTACTAATGAATGTTGTATTTTCTGTAAATTATACTACAAGCATAAGGATGGCAAAATGTTTGGTAATTATAAAACAGTTTCAGGCATATAAATTATTTTGGAAATAATGCCAGGATTTAATAGTATTGTAAGAAAAAGATAAGAGCAGTAAAATAAAGTGGACAGTAAGTATCATACGAGAGTATTGTGATAAAGCTTCTTTCCATGTACTGGAAATGTAAAGAAAATACAATTGCAGTGAAAAATGAATCTGTAGTATAATTAAAATTCAGGCATTTCCAGTACAGCGACAGCGGTCTAAGTGATATTTTCAGTTTGCTTAACTACTGGGGGAAAACATAGTTTTGTTTAGATCACAAATCATCCCTAATTACTATCTTGCCGTTTTATAACAAAGGGGCATATTGTAATGAGCCTCTTCCTCTTTCTGCTTATTTCTTCGAGGTTCTGCAGTGTTTTCAACAAGACATTAGCATGCCGTTTCATCTTCAACAAGTGCGGCGCTAAGAGCGCTATGGCACATGCGGGAGCTAACCAGGAGAATGACAGCGCCCTCTATAGGCCGTCATTTATCATTTACATGTCATTTATCAGTCTCTGATCCTGTGGAACCCCTCCTTGGTCCCGTAGACAGAAACACGTAAACACATGCATGCACAACCGTGAACATGCACAGGCTCACACACATCATCTCACGTATCACTGAACAGACCAAACAAACAAACCGAAAAAAAAATAGAACAGAATATAAGGTACTTTATTGATCTCTGCCTACCCCATCTTACTCTCCATGAGACACACATGCGAGTGAGAGCGAGCTTAGGGGTCAGCGCACAGGATCAGCCAATGTGCAGCACCTCTGGAGCAACTGGGGCTTAAGGGCCTGACATCAGTTGCCTGGTCCTGGGATTTGCACCGGCAACCTCTCAGTCATGCTTACAGTCCTACGCAGGGGCATATGGAGGGGCGGGGCCACAGGGACACTGGCTCCAGCATTAATCTCATTGGCCCTCAGAGTGCTCCTTCCCCTGTCACTCACCAAATTCAGAACGTATCACTGGCTAATGATACAACTGGCCCCCTGTATGAATTATGACCCTTTTAAAAGTCCTACTGTAGAATCGCCCCTGGTTCTAACCCACTGAGCCACAAACTGTACATTTTTCCAGGGTTTCTAATTTAGTGGACTCACCCCTGATGGATGAAAAGAGGGGTTCAGGTGTCATTTGGGCAGCAGGTATGATCTGGAAGGACCAAGACCAGTTAGACCTTGGTAATGAACAGAGGATTTCTTGAATGTGGAATGTCACCTCCCTGGTATGGAGGCAGCCTGAGGAGCGCGGGCTGCAGTCAGCCTTAGCTCCAGACACAGTGTGGGCTCTGGAACAGAGCACTTCATCAGCGATGGATCCTCCATGGAGATCCTCATGGGGAAAACCTGTGAGAGAGAAGAGAGGAAAACTCAGACTGCCAGGGGGCGTATACAGGGGCGCTGGCTCCAGCATGAAGCTCATTGGCCCTCAGAGTGCCCCCTCCCCTGTCACTCACAGGGAAGCATATCATTGGGTCACGATAAGGTTGATCCCACTATATGAATCAGGGCCCCTCTTGTGCTCCTCACCATAAAAAGTTCTAGAATCATTTGGAGCATCATTTGCATCTATGCAGTCTGTGGTCCTAGTGGCAGACTTCAATGCTCATGTGGGGAAGGATGGAGAGACCTGAAAGGGCATGAGTGGGAAGAATGGTTACTGGACTGCACACCACGTCTGAACATAAGGATGTTGATAAGTGTATATAGTACCCAAGCAGCCTAGGCGAAAAGTCAATGATCAATGTTATAGTTAATCCATCCGACTGGAGGCCATGTGTTCTAGTCATCAGATGAAGAGAGGGGTTAGAACTATCAGCTGAGCACCGCTCGGAGGAAGCCAGAAGGACCAGGGCAAGCCGGAGAACATCTGGCTAAGTCTTCTGTGTACGTTGAATTCAACTCACAACTCTGGAAGAACTTTCCCTGTGTACCAAGTGAAGTTGGGGACATGGACCATTTAAGGCCTCAACTGTTATAGCATCTGCAAAGGGGTGTGGTCAGAAGGAGGCCAGTATCTGTCATGGCAATAACCTGGGGACCCGCTGGTCCAATTGCTCTAGCCATGGCTGATGACATCATATGTCTTCTTTCACCCATGAATGATGACATCACACACCTTCCTCTGCACATATCTTCTTTCACCCATCAGTGATGTCATTACACATCTCCTGTTGCTCTAGCAACTGCTGATGGCATCACGTATCTTCACCAGTTACACCAGTTACTGACATCAGAGTCAACCCCGTCTACTCCCCCCACAGGGATTCCACCACTTCACTGCTGACTTTTCGTCACTGCAGAGAACCAGTAGGAGGGATAAAGAGAAGAAATTTACAAAGTGACATTTTTCATTAACCACACAGATGGCATAAAGCACCAATATTTGGATTTGATTGAAATTTCATACTAAGAAACAGATTATCTTACAATGCAAATTCTTCTGCAAGTCAAGACAAGTTTTAATCAATTTTTAATCTGCTTTTGATGGGCCATTCAAACCCCAGTAGCACATCATCTAATGTATTTTCCTGAACTATCTTTGATATTTTTACTAGTGGATAAACTTCTCAGGCAAAGCATAATAGTCAAAGCCATGTCTGATATAGTTACTGCCAGAGTAAAGAAGAACAACAGATACCACCCACGATAACAACCCGCCACTCGCAAAGTCTAGCAGCACGGCTGTGGATGGATGAGGTGAGTGAAGTCACTGAGTTTCTGGAGATATTCTCCACTCCTGACCCTGTAGATGACTGGAAGATTCCTCAAGATAATCACTACAACAGACTAGCTCATCGCGGGCAAAAATGCTTAATTACTTCTAGCTCACCGCTGATACAGTACAGATGTGAAATTAATCGCCCTTCCCAACAGGGTATTTTTCCAGGAGATTATTAAATAACATTGTGTTGATTTAGCAAAGTGAAGCTTTTGGTTAGAGGCTGAGCATCACAGAGCAGATGTCTGCCACAATATGCAGGACAGCAGGATTTAATGAAACACATTATTTTACTACAGGAAAGCAAAACACAAAATGATGTCTAGGTCCCTTTAAGAAACGCGAATTAGAAAGCGCTGATATCTAACACTACACACCCTAGACCTGTTCAGGATGCCTCCCTTGTGTTTCTAAGGGAATTAATGTGAACAGGGCCAGTTAAATGTCATTAGCTGGGTTACCTGTGTACACAGGACTGGTGACCAGTGAACTGAAGATTTATTATATTGTAGAGGTCATGGCACCACAATCAATAGATACTGCAGCAAGCTTAACGTAATGGAAGACAATCAGAAAGCTTGTCTCGAGCTGTGAGAATGTTAAAGGGGGCAGTGGAATGCATTTATCATTGTCTAAAACCCAGTTTAACAATATATATTACAATATCTAATATTACAATATCCAGTATGTTTAGGACAAAGAAAGGTGTCACATACTGTAGTGGTGGGAGATATGGGAAAAATATCATTTCACAATTTTTTTTCTGGCAGGATCACAATCCACAGTCTTATCACGACTCTTTTTCATGTTGGTTTTGAGACGATTTTGCAAACGACTGCAAATTAGCAACTGATGCAGCCCTCGCTGTTTGACTGTTTGACATTTTCTTTTGAGGTGGTGAAAACGGTGGGTTGTGTTGCCATCCGACATGCAGATTTTATCTTTGCAAATTTTGCACATAACTATTGCCTGTGCCGTGTCGGTTTTGGGAAATTCAAACAAGGTTCTTTATTATAAATCAATTATTTTTAAGGACCAACTCCGCCATGCAGTCTATTCCGCTACGATGCCAAACAGTGAATGTGTTGCATGTTCCACACTGTATGTTGGGAGGAGGGCGCGAAAGAGAGAGGGGAACTACCTACTGTTTGCTATCACCAGTATATTGGTGTGTCGGAACGAATTTGGCTGACAAAACAACTATATGCGTGTATGAGCCATACAACTGCAACTGATAGGATGTGCACTGTAGCGCGATACCAACGATCTCAGTAAGTATCTGGCAGGTCGTGGACAGATTTTAATCGTTCTCAATCTAAACTCGTCAAATTTACACATATTAAAATGCATCACCTGGCATTGTTTTTGCCATCTTTTTAACCCCAGTGTGGTACAACTCACATCATTAATTAAACATTTGAAATTAAAATACAAGTAAATTGAAGATACAAAAATACATGTAAAATAGTAATAGTATATATTTTTAGTTAAATACATTTTCTCACGCAAGTATTGTCTATTTTATTTTGTTACATTTGATGAGCAAGTACTTGTAATTTGTAGCAAGACACTTTTTAATGTATCTATAATGTATCGTCCTGTACAATCCCAGATAGCGGAGTGTGAGCAAACCCCCCGAAAACCCAGCCGAAAAAACGGGGGGGGGGGGAGCCTCCACCTCTGACAGGACCGAATGAGTTGTAAATAATAATAATGATCAGGGTCGGTCGCACTCTTTGCTCCACCGGGGGTGTCACACCTCGGAGGGGGGAGGTAAAGGAGGGGTTCGTCCATTCCGGTCCCAAGGTGACAGCGTTTGTGCTGATGAATGTTGACGCGGTGAATAAAATCGCGGAGCGGGTCAAGAGACGACATTGTTTTCCCGGAGTCGGCCTGACAGCTAGGTGACAGAGATTAATAGCCCGGCTATTGACTGAGTAACTTCTACTTCCTTATATTTGTCAAGGCGAGGCGACGTCCGAGAGCTTGCCAGCGTTATTAGAGCTGTAATTGCAGAGACATTTAAAGGGTTTCCCCTAAAGGGGCCTGGAATCCAATAAAGCTTTCATAACAGCAGCGGCACAGAAGCACTGCCTTCAGACAAGCGTACTCCCCCCCAACTGCGTCGCCACAAAGCCTTGAAGTCGTCCGGACCGGAAAATGAGTGATTTATGAAGCTGTACTCTGGTCCAGATAAGTTGTTATACCGAAAATATATGAAGGGATATTATAATGTGACAGGATAGCCCTGCCCACACGCAGCGTGTTTGCACGTGCCGCAGTGAGAATGTCTGCGTCTTTATGCTGGGGTTGTGTGTTGCCTTGCGTGTGTGTGTGTGTGTGTATGTGTGTGTATGTGTGCGCACGTGTGCGTCTGTCAGCCCTGGCATATGGGCGAGTGCGGCTCAGGAGAGGGAGGCGGGGGGGGGCTGCTGAATATGCAGGGATAATTTGGGCTGTGATTTGATTGCGGGAGAAAATGAAGTTTGCTCTCTCTAGGTGGGTCGGCCAGGGGTCGGCTAGGGGTCGGGCACTCAAAGTCAGCCCCCGGGAAAAGGGGGGAGGGGCTGCCGCTAACCCCTTACCTGCTGGGAAAACGGCACCAGTCAGCCCTCCCCAGAGACTTGAGAGGGGGTTTAATGTTCCAATCCAAAGTAAAGCAGTATTAAAACCTATTCAAAAGGAATATGGCCCAATGTGTATGAAGCTTAAGGACCCCATATTGAAAGGAAATTAATTCCACTGTGGCCTGAAATGGTGCTATATGCCTACCTACTGAGTCCAGGGGCAGTTCTATAGTTTTTTTTAAAGCTGGGAGTCATGAAGGGGCCATAATTTGTATAGAAGGACCAACCATATCCTTAGCCATGCAGTGACATGTTTTCAATCGGTGAGTGACAGGGGAGTGGCACTCCAGGGGCCAATCAGCTTTCAGCTGGAACCAGAGTCCCTGAGGCCCCGCCCATCCGGGGAAATAATTATCCTGTCTATATATCTTGATGTTGTTGGCTCATAACAAATGTATCCCTGCCTCCTTGTTGCCTTTTTCTACACGACGCCATGATAAGAACATGTCAACATGCGTCTTCAAGAAGGTTGCCACCCCAGGTGCTGCAGTGACACGTGCGATGCAGAGGCGAGCACCGGCAAGATCTCGCCGAGAGGGAAGGCGGCGGAGTTCGGTCAAAAGAGGTTTCCCGCAGCTCCTCACTGCATACACACCAAATGCGGAGGTTTGGCACACACTGCGTGTGCTCCAGAAGTAAACACTTATTCAGGAAAGGTGAGAGTAAACTAAACGCCATCCTAGGAAAGCAAGGGAGCGTGTAGATCCATTCATAAACACGCAGTGTCTCACTCTAAGGGAAATTTAGAGGCAAATGAAAAACATATGGAAGAGTTGGGGGGAATCTGGAGCATTTGGAGGAAATCCACATTAAAAGGAGAGAGACAGACACTCTGCGGACCCAGAGCTGACGCCGTGAGGTCACAGAGCGGCCCGCCGGGCCGAAAGCTTCATTACCTGGATGTGATGCGTGGCATTTCGGTAACGCCGCTATTTGTTTCTCCAGTTTTTCTCCGAGCGCTAATCCCGTCCAGGTCTGCGCCTGGCGTGTCCGCCTCTAATGCGGGCACCAGGATCAGCATGCCATCCTCTGATTCATGGCTCCGCCGTGGGCGTGACGCAGGACTCGCCGCCCGTGACAGGGCCCTCGGCTGGCTGGAACAGTAAACAAAACCGTGGTGTTACTCAGCCCGCTCGGGGGTGGGGTACTGCCAGGTCCATTCCTGTCTGCAGTCGGACACACGACCTGGCCGAAGAGCTCTGACGAACGAGGATGCCGGCTGGTGTTCAGTCAAACCTACGCTATGGAAGCTGACTCATCACACACATACTTGAGTAAAGACGGGGAGAAATGCTACAATTCAGATAGAGCTCCTGCTGTCATTGAACTCTCTTATAACATTACAAACAGCTGAGCAGTAGGGGCAACGGTGTAGGAGAGTATGGTATTTTGGAGGAACACCGTTTAATAATTTAAATGCAGAGGTTTATTTTTTGGGGGTGACGAATAAAGCCAAACTGAATATTTGGTAGTACACCACCCCCACTCCTAGGGCATGGGGCAGATTCAGGGGCCCCAGCACATTACAGGGGCCCTTGAATATGGTGAAATTTTGTTGGGAGGGGCTACTTCCGTGGGTATAAAGGAAGTGAGGGAGAGAGCTGGGGCGCCAGAGCCCCTGCCCCTTTTGCCCGGAAGATTGAAAATGCCCCACTCTCACTGGTCTAAGTGCCCCCTTTTGGTCATCAACTACTCCCACCCGTGATCCGGAAAATTTGCCGCTTAGCCAAGCCCCCCTGCCTTGTTCGAACACCTGCCCCTCCAAACATCTGTGCATGTCAGCGTGTAGTAGGTAGTAGCTATTTTTAATGCTAATAGCATGTCCCAAAAATGAAGAAATCTTATACATATAGAGAAGGTCCATTCCTTTGTGTAAATTATTCCTTGGGTGACATGCCCTCATGAAAAACAGGTGCATTTTGTCCCCTGAGTTTGCTTCTAAAACTCTGATTGGGTCTCTGGACTCCGCTTCCCTTTCTGACTCAGATGTCAGAGGTGCCTCCTCTTCCTGGGGCTCTATACCCCCCTATTCTGCTTGGCCTATCACATCAGCCCCCCTCTCCACAGATCCCTCCCAGCCCTCAAATTACCGTGCGTGCACATGCTTGCTTCAGTTTGCCCACTGTGTGGCGCTATGTGCCCTGGTGCTATCCCCCCACCTCCGGCATCAGGCCCCGACAGACATACCCTAATTGCCGCAGAGCAACATTGTAGTCCTTCCTGTCCTCCGCAGCACCTCTCGCATCTCGTCAAGTCGACGCAGCCTGATGTGCGAGGGAGTCGTCACAGCAACCGCATGGGTTATGGGGACAGACGGAGGAAGCCCTCCACCAGAGGGATAGAAGTGGAGGTGTGCAGCTCAGCAGATTGGGATGCTAAACTTATGATGGGAAGGTCGCTGGTTTGAATCCCAGGCTCAGCAGTGTGATATCACTGTTGGGCCCCTGAGTGAGGCCCTTAACCCCAGTTGCTCCTGGGTCTGTATTCTCAGTCATATGTCACTTTGGATGAAAGCTTCTGCAAAATAACATGTAAATGTTTACAGGTCAGTGAGGAAGACGTCACACTGTCCTGGACACATGGAGATGGATGTCCTCCAGGGCTGCCGCTCTGACAGGAAGGGGCCACAGGCACATTTAAGCTGAAATACGGGCTCCGGGCAAGAACTGAGTGGAAAAGGAATCGTTAGCATGCTGGGTGGATGTGCTGATGCCGGGTGGGGGGCGGGCTCACACTGGGGAGGGACTGGCAGTGGGGGCCATAGATGCTTGCATTTGTTTTGTTTTGTTTTTGTAGGCAGCGGTGTTGCTGACATGGTGATGACGTGCAGTGGGGGGGGGGATGTTCACGGATGTTCCTCGCTGGGAGGGCGGCCCGAGCTTTGAGGCAGCCGGAGGGACAGCTGGACGCGCCCCCCTCAGCCAATAACACGTGCCGGCCAGGCTCTGTGTGATTCGCGGCGTGAGGGGAAGGTGATGGAAACAGGGCACTGGAGCCGCGGCTCAGAATCACCCCCCAGGCCGGATCGGGACCCAGAGCCCACTGGGCTCACCTGTGGGCAGACACCTGTCCCCCAGCCCCCCATGATGCTGGAGCGCGTTCAGTCACGGAGCTGACTTTGAACAGACAGATGTTATCAGGGTGATGCATAGGGGGGGCGGGGTGGGCGGGGCGGGGGTGCAGACCCCACTACCCTGCCACCAGTACACCGTTCCCAGCTCAGTGGTGGTCTCACAGTTTGGAAATAGAGGCGTGCAATCAAGAGGAGGTGATCAACACCTTCCTTAAAACGAAGCGAAAGAGCAGCTCGCTAACGAAGACAGATTTATCCAGACTGGATTGTGTTTTTCACCCGGAATTCGAGCAGGATGACTGAGGCACCTTAAACGCCATCATGCGGCTTAGAGGCAGAGAGGCTGCCTCGAGGGGCTGGTTTTTCTGGATAGCCCATGTCCAGGGCAACCAGGGGGTGTATTTCCATCCAATCCATCCATCCATAGCTTTGCTGGTCCTGAGAGCGGGATCAGCTCCTCGTCAGGACAACTGACAGCAGCAGTTTCTCAGCACCCTGGTTGCACGCGTGTACAGACAGATGCTGTTAATGTCCACTTTGTGGAGGAAATCTATTCGGCTTTGGCAGGCAGAACAGCCGGAGCTGGAATGAGGATGTAAACAGATGCAAGCTGCAGCCTCTCACAATGCACTTATTATAAATATATTTTTTTTTGCATTTTAACACTACAGCAATAGAAACAGCAGCAGAGGACAGGTACATACATACATAACAGCAGCAGGCCTGCCAGCGCACACAGGTTGACGGATATGGGGCTGCGGCGAGATGCTGGTGGGTCACTGATTTCAGGGGACTCGACTTCTATCTGCTGGAGAGAGCTGAGCTCGATCCGGCTCCCATCTTCTTCAGGAACAGAGAAGCCCCACCCCAAACCCCCCCACCCCAACCCCCCCCGCCCCAATTCGAATTACCCAGGAGCAGCAGGATGATGAAGGAAAGTCTAATGAACAAATACCGTGGGCTGGGGGGGACTACAGCGCAACAGGGGGGAGGGGGAGGGATGTGGGGAGCGAGAGGAAAACATGGAAGGAGTGAGAGTGAGAAAAGACAGCTTTTAAAGGCAGGGTCATATATAAGAGGCGGCAGATGAAATGGAAAAATTTGCACAGAGAATTGAGATAAAGGCAGAAGGAGACCCAGCACTGTCATAGAGAGACAACGGGACTATTTTATTAGCCTAGTCTGATAGCCTGTTTCACAGCCAATCATGAAGTGCCTTTAATTGCCGCTAGCTTGTCTCTCGGCCAATCCCAGGCCACCCGCCTGAGCCTGCTGATGGCTCAATAAAGCAGCACAGTTCACAGGGACACGCCCGGGTGTCGGGGCTGTTAATTGAACGGGCCGCACTTAGCCCGAGTTAATGGAGTTTAATTATGAATGAAGAACATGGTGGCGATCAATCGGCTGACCGATGGCGCCTAATCAGACATATAAAACGTCCAGCATGACTCTCATCTCTGTGACGAATGGCCCAGGCTGGTCGCCCCTTTGCCAGGCCGCCATCCATCCATCCAGACCAAATGAGGCTCGTAGAATGGGGCGGGAGAGGAACGTCACTGACCTCTAAGCTGCAGACTACAGGCAGAGCGATGGACACCCCTGGGGAGGACCCCAGCGG
>JAODJX010000020.1:21281571-21292071 GCA_026776945.1 Isichthys henryi | reverse complement strand
ATCTCAGTGGAAACGGCAGCCAGGCAGGCAGCAAAATATCAGTTTTAAATGTTATTTAATTAACAAGCCAAAATTAATGATTTATATGCAACAAATATTTCTTAGGTGAGCAACTGTATTTACGTAATACAACATTAACAGTATTAAATATTATAATACAGTAATAAAATATCCCGAAAGAATTAATGCTTTTGTAGGGCCATAAACTGCCACAGTGATAACAGGATCACTACTATTACCCACCTTTTTTGTTCCAGAATGTTCTTTCTTCTCTTTTAATACAATTTCAGGGAAAAAAATCCCTTTCTGTAAAAACACAAACACATCCACTCATTTATTACTTGGTTCCACAGGGGAAATCTCTGCTGCACCTCCCCCCCCACTTTCTAACTTCGAAATACACACACCCGCACACACATGCACACACAATCGCACTGAAGCACAGTCAGGCAGGTTGGGATTAGATCGTCCTAAAGTGTACTCAGATTTGCAGGCAATTATGAGGGATTTACTCGCCTCAGTCGGAGTACCTGTGCCTCATATTGCTGCAGGTGCACAGGTAAGCCACACAGCTTCTCCCCAGAGACAACATTGGACCAGATAATCACGGCTAAACTTCTCCCGGAGCGAAGGATATTCTCTGCCGTGACTCTGCCTTATGAGTTAGGTTGAAGATTTCCATCCCGCTCATTTAGAAGCTGTCATCTTTATCAACACTCTCAGATCTTCAAGCCCAGTACGAGAACATAGATGTGAAGTTGAAATGGCCTTCAGGAGAGCGAATCGCAATGGCTAATGCAGGGCAGTGTGTCAGTTTAGCCTCGGACGTCTGTGGTGCTACTGCTCCAATCTACCTCCAGCCCAATCCATCCTGCTAGGATTGAAATCCAGTCCTGAGAAACATCCCACAGCTCACAAGCACTGAGCTACTTCAGTACCCAAAACAACCAGGCCTAAAAGCTGCCGTCTGAAATATTACACATTTGTAAAACCTGAGACCTGAAAATGAATCAGTGACACATTTCTTGGCAGCAAAGATTTACACCGTAAAGCATGAGAGACTAAAGAGACGGTGAAGCAGACAGAGAAGGAATAAGAGCAGAGTGAGGTGCTGGACACCTGACCTGAGCATCCATAGAAAAGCTATGGAGAATCACACACAGAATTAATTAATGAGCAAAGCAGATTCATCACCACAAGAAAATGCACATGCATCCACGCACGCACGCTCACACACACACACACACACACCCATTATTCTTCTTATTATTAATAATAATAACAATAATTATAATAATAACACAAATAAACAAAAGTTTTTTTTTCCTTTCACACCAAAAAAACAGAAGCGGCCTGTCTGAAAGAGTCACAGTGCCACTAATCAGGAACGGAAACGGCGGGTAATTTGCTGTCAAGCTGTCAAGAGACGTGCAAAAAATAAAAAAAGGAAGAAAAGGAGAGGAGAGGAAAATGGGAGCCATGGCACAGCGTCCCTAAGAAGGAGAGGAGCAGAGCGGCGGATGATGGTGCAGCGCCATTAAGACGCCCTTTGCTTGCCTTGCTGGCGCCTTGTGCCGCTCTGTATTTCTCTGTAAACAAGGTAAAATGGCCCCGTGCTGCCTGCAGGAGTAAATATATATATCAGCTACGGGGCTCACCGAGGCCTGGGACCTAGGGCCAGCTGCCGGGGGGGGGGGGGGTTCACAGAAAGGAAGAGAGAGAGGTGCAGACACAAAGACGGAGACAGGCAGAGAGGAAGGGAAAGAGGTGCAGAGGCAGAGAGGGAGACAGGCAGAGAGGAGGAGAGAGAGGTGCAGAGGCAGAGAGGGAGACAGGCAGAGAGGAGGAGAGAGAGGTGCAGAGGCGGAGAGGGAGACAGGCAGAGAGGAAGGGAAAGAGGTGCAGAGGCGGAGAGGGAGACAGGCAGAGAGGAGGAGAGAGAGGTGCAGAGGTGGAGAGGGAGACAGGCAGAAAGAAACAGAGAGAGACAGACAGAGAAAGACGTGGAGAACGAGAGACAAAGAGCTTCAGGTGGGTGAACAGACAAAGCTTAAAAAACATGTGGTGGAGCCACCCAGTGCCTTATTACTTAGCTAAACAGCCTGCATTTAGTGCTTCTCACCCAGGGGCATCATTAAATGCCATCCAGGAGTTTTTGGACAGTAAATGGCTGCACAGGAACAGGATGACCGCGACAGGTCATTACCACAAATGGGTGTCGTAAGCAGGGAAACAGGTGTGACTGGAACAGAGACGGAAGGAGGAGCATTCGGGGTACTGGGAGGGACTGCGGAACAGCTATGGAACCAGTTTGTGGGTTCTTCTCAGTCCCATTGGCATGAGCTAAAACCTGCCACTAGACTTTAAATATTGTACATGCAAAAGTTTCTTGCTTAAATTATACATCACTGGAAGGCAGCAGAACACCCTTAAAGGGACACCCTTAAAGGGACAGCAGGGATAAATGTTGCCTGTACTGGACATCACAGCAGTAACCGTCAAAACAGGGCATTTTAAAAAAACATTTCACCATATTTAGCGTGCTTCTCTCCAAACCGACAAACATTTTGTGTCTTTTTCCAGCACACCAGGCACCGAACTTTTGGTACTTCAAGAAAGTACTGAATTTGAAAAAATGGTTGTAGTATATTATACGGTTTGGTAATGCGCAGTAATACCAACATCGCATGTTATGTACATGCAATCCTTACATCGCTAGTCAGCCTTTATTAATAAGGCTTTTTCCTTACTTTCAATTCTGTATGGACATTATAGCGCAGGGGGGTTAAAGTTTTACTAAAATATTTTCACTCTGTTACTCTGTCATAGGTAAAAATCTTGGCAAACTTTGCTATTTTAATTATTATTCCTTTTATAGTTTCCAATATATATATATAAAAATCAGCTTAAAGTTTACCTCCGCTGCTATTGCATGAGCACTGCATGCATTCTCCGAGACAATCGTAATTATTTTCATCCTTGCAGCTTAAATCACACGAAGATGGGCTTGGGTTTTGTTTTTATAAGAAAACCACCTCAAAGTAACGAAGTACCAAAGAAGTACCCCAGCAGGTTTGGCACTTTGGAACTTTTGGTACTGGTACTTGACCAGAAGTCAAAGGAAAAGCGAAAGTACCAAAAGTACCCTACATGGTGGAAAAGTACCCTTTCTCTTTTGAGAAGTCAGGGGCAGCCAGTACCTGGAGAAATTGGCGGTTAAGAGCCTCGCTCAGGGTAAAATCGCCATGCTGCCCCCAGGATTTGAACCAGCAAGCTTCTGATCATACACACAGAACCCGAAACCGCCGAGCCACACAGGCAGCCAGCTAAACTCAGCAAGGATTAATCAAGGTCTGCAGGGGAAAATGGGTCACAGAAGAAAGGAGAGTCCATTGTTTCCCAGCATGCACTGCTCCTGTACGAGTTCCATAGAGTCCCACAGCTTCCTCTCATCACATACATACCGCAGCCCATTGCTTTGCTAACGCACGATTTACAGCATCGCAGACAAACTACCCAGAGCATATGCCCCACCACCCTAGCCAAGGCCCTGGAGCCAGAGGTCCTGGATCATTCGGGGTCAAAAAGCGTCTGATCGCATGTACAGAAAGGCCCAGCCGTCTCCCAAAGTGCACTAATTGCTTCCCGTCAGCTTTCATTGGTTTATTTACTTTTTATTTTAAATGTCAGTGCTCCCAGAAGTCGTTGCGTAGTTCAAAAACCTTAAAAGCGGCTAATCAGATGGACCGGTTCTGCTCGCCACACCGGGACACTGTCGGGGCAGCAGAACCCTCCAGGCGATGCCTCCCCCCACGAAGGTCAGTGCGGGCCTGGGGCTGGAGTCTGGTTTTAGAAACAGCTTCACCACCCGTGGACCGATCATGCAATCAGTGAGCGGGCGACGTAATGGGAGACATCCCCACAAGAACCTGCAATATGAGGGAACAGATGCGTAAGGTCCATTGCTACAACACAAAGGCCCAGCATAATAAACATTCGGAGAACAATGCTTGCATTCCTTTGTGTCTAAGTTTTGCTGGGTTGGTTACCTCTACATTAGCAGGAATACTAACTAACGGCAGGTTTTTATTAAAAATGAAATAAATGTCACGCACATACGAACCCACAGGGCGGCAACGATGAGTCCATAAATACTGGCCCAGGTAGAGCACTGGTGAATAGAGCTTTATGTTTCCCTTTTAACACCAATTCTACATGAGGGATGAATCATTTCACGACTCCGTTGTTCCAACTCCTTGTTTCACTTCCAGGAATGCATGTAAGGAATTCTGAGCTTCCATCTGCCTAGTGCAACATAACAACTGTTTGGGCAGACAAAACCAACAGGCTACCAAAGACATTTTTAAAATACTGTTTATTTGGAATTCATTTCTGCTGGCTTGTTTATACAGTATGACCTGTGCCAACAAATACAGCAAATAAAATATATGCACACACCCACTCTGTATATTTTTACTCACCTTTATCTTTTCATCACACAGTCATGTCTTGGATGGAGGATACAGGCCTCATACAGTCAGTACTGCAGAGGGTCGGGGAGACAGGCCTCATACAGTCAGTACTGCAGAGGGTCAGGGAGACAGGCCTCATACAGTCAGTACTGCAGATGGTCAGGGAAACAGGCCTCATACAGTCAGTACTGCAGAGGGTCGGGGAGACAGGCCTCATACAGTCAGTACTGCAGAGGGTCGGGGAGACAGGCCTCATACAGTCAGTACTGCAGAGGGTCGGGGAGACAGGCCTCATACAAAGAGAAACCAGGGAAAAGGGACAGAGTACACGTGTATATAACAAGGCTCTGAGTGTGTGTGTGTGTGTTATGTTTATATTACACTGTGGGGACGAAATGTTTCCCACAATGTAATAAAAACATGTTATTTTAACGTTGTGACAATCATTTTTCAGATCCCCATAAATATCTGTCACTACAATCAAAAAAGTAAAAATAACAAAAGTCTCGTATTTAGTTTGGTTACTGATGGTTAAGGTCAGGGCTGGGCAGGGTTAAGGTTGTCATAGTTAGCGTTAGCATTTTTCCCATAGAAATGAAGGTATTTCGCACAAAGATATAATTACAAACCTGTGTGAGTGTTTTGTTTCTGCAGGAGCTTAGAAGCTCAGCTGTTTCTGCCTGTGATTTATGTTGAAGTGAACTGTGTGACCAGTTAAACTATCCAATACTGCTGAAGAGTTTTACCTGCTTGGTTGCAGGTTGCAAAATGATCAGCTAACCTACACACCACCTATCGCAGAGTTAACATGCTCAGTTAATATGCCCGCGGCCCCCAGCACACTGGCATCCCGCCTTGGGCCCCCAGCACACTGGCATCCCGCCTTGGGCCCCCAGCACATCGGCATCTCGCCTGGCGCCCCCATTACACAGGCATCCCTCCCAGGGGCCCCCAGCCATCAGTTCAGATCCCTGCCATGAGTCCAAGTTGAAGATTACGAACCCTGACAGTTTTTGAAATTTTATTTGCTTAATAATAAACACTCCCAACAGACATTACCCCCAACCAACTCCCCCCGCCGTCAGCTCCCGCCCTGTGTACCGTGGCTCAGGCTATATTAGCGCGGCAAAGACCCCAGACATCGATCTCCGGCGATTACGACGAAATCCTCAGCCGGCTCAGCGCACAAATATTTATAAGTGCCATTATGAGACAGACGCCCCCCCCCCACGCACCCCTTCAGCGGTGACAGCACTAAAGCATCGATAATGACATTATCGCGCGGCACCAATAACGCGCTCCTTCCTGACGCGCGGCGCGCACAGATGATGAAGGACTCACTGGCTTTTTTAATAAACACCACACGCCGGGCACATCTCATAACTGCCTCTGTATCGAGCTGCCGCACCTCCGCTGCCAGGAATCACCTCCGACTCGCCGGGAATTTATGTACAAATAATTACTTTTTAATAGCCCGTAATGCAATTTCCTGCCAAAGAAATATTCAAATAGTTTTCAACCAGTACAGTATATTATCAGCCCGCGGCTACGACTGGCTCCGACCTAAAACGGGGAGGAGACCCGTTATTGTCTAAGAGGTAATAATTGCGTGGTTGTCATCGGCGATGTTTGGGGTGGAGATTCTGCTTATAGCGCTTTGACCGGGATGTCTTTCAACTTCCATATTTAAAGGAACAGGATGCTAACCAGGCAAACAGGGGTTTTACTTTTAATGAGCGTTCGAAGGAAATTAACTACACGGCAGTTCCGGCTACTGGAATTGTAGTCACGCTCAGCCCAGACACCACCCCCCCCCCATTATCCATTATATTATTAACTGGAAGCGCACGTGTGGGGGAACTGGCTTCTATTATTAGCTGCAAAGCGTGTGCCTGTTTACTTAATGTGGAGTGAGCGGGAAGAAGCGGGCATTGGCTGTCAGTGAATATGGAGCCCGGAGTTCTTTCATACAGCCTAATTAAGCTTCCTTGGCACAGGGGTGAGCTGCTCCACAGCGGCTCCATCCCGGTGACATTACAGATGCCTCTTTGAAGCGCTTTCACGTGTCACATGGCCGAGACGACAAAGGCGCTTTTAAAAAAGTGTCCTTGAGGAAAAAAAAAAATAATTGGTTAGCGTGGCAGTATGTGTGGGCTGGGGGGCCTGCACCCCCCCCCCACCCCAAGCATCGTCAAGCTGAGACTGAAGGCAGGAATGGGGGGGGGGGTTACACAGACAGAGGTTGGCTCACGTTCATCTGTCCTGGGCTTGCCATCTTAGAATAGAACACGTGAAGTCCCACAAGTCTCTTGTGATTGGCCAACTCATTACGGTAAACTTGATCATGTGACTGATCACATGACGTCATGTGACAAACCGTCCTTTCAAGTCATCTCAAGGGCCGCCCAGATAGACACATTGGTGAAATGGGCTGATAACTGTAAGGATAACAATGCGAGCGGGGGAGGTCACGCGGCCCAGAGGTGCATGGCGATCGAGGTGTTGTGGGGGGGCCTGTCCCATAGCTAATTAGCGATCCAGGCGTCCCCTTTCCGGCTGAAGTGCTTAACGCCCCATCTCTAGCCGTAGCAGCCTGGTAATGCGTTTTGCACTGAAGAGGCGCTCTGTGGCCCCGTGGGGGAAGGGGGAGGGGTGGATAACAGAGGAGCCGCGCTCGATCCACACGAAACCGATCAGAGCAGAGTCCCCCGTGCCACGCGGCGCGTGATGAACGGCGGCCGGGGCATCGGCCCTGGGGGAGGGGCGCCGTGCGTGTGTGTGTGTGTGTGTGTGTGTGTGTGTGTGTGTGTGTGTGTGCACACGGGAGACAGTCTCACCAGTCGCTGAAGTGACACACAGTGACAGGCTGATAATGGGGCTCTTTGTCGAGCCCGGAGACACACACACACACACACACGGAGTCCCAGTGATGCGCCTGACGTGATCTTGCTGACAGATGCCAATTAGAAGGGAGGGACATGGCAGCCAGGCCATCTTTAGGGCCAGTGTGATGCTCGCCCCCACCCTCAGCAGGTGGGGGCCTATCTGCCAAGGGAAGGTGTCGGCCTTCCTCCTGCTCACTCTTCTACCTCTGTGGAGTAGCCTCACCTTGCATATGAGGAACCCGCCTCATCACCCTCCTCAAACACAGACGCGCCCCCCCCCCCCAAGGTGGAACTGCAAGGAGGCCAAAAGCACCGCAAGAAAAATGACAGCTGCTTGTTCGTGTTGTGATCGGTAATTAAGAGCAGCCATTAGTAATAGATTCTGGGCACTGAGGCAGTCTGTGGTTTTTCGTTGCATTCTGCGGTTTTCAGTAGCATTTCATGGCATCCTGTGGTTCTCCACACACCCCTCCTCTAACCGGCGTCGCGCCGAGGACCGTGACGTAGTGGTGAGCTGTTAGCGATCAGACGACACCCTCGCACCTCTGCCGGTTTGGGCGAAGTCACGCTCAGCTTCGGAAACCACCAGCTGTCACTTCAATTCACCTGAAAACCCTGGAGAAAAAAAAAAAAAACATATCTTTTTTTCTTCCTGCATTACAGCTGAGATTTAATGTGGCTCTTAGCACTTAAAAAAATCTTTTTTCAAACGTGTCTATTTCAACACACATCATTAGAGCTGTACTTCACACTAGCTGTTGAACGTGATAAAAAGATTTGTTTTTTTGGCTAATTACCTCTTCACTGTCTCCTTCCTGTATGCCCCCGCTTAAGTGAATTAATGAACTTCACAGTTGCTCACTGCACTCGCACTGAGGGTGCCAACACCCTCACCGGAGCCACACCATGTTAGGCTCACCGATAATCGTCACTGGGGGTTCGGATGTTGGCGTCTGGTGACGCTGAATGCCAGTCATGTGACCACAGCGTGACCTGAATTCTCGCCTACAGCCACTCCCAACATTCTCTGCAACAGGACAAAGGGGTTCTTGTTAATCTGGATCGATAGCAATTTATCTGATACCAGGTGCCTCTGCTTGGGATGACGGTGGGGGGTGTGTGGGAGGAGCAGTGTTTCGTCTGTGGAGGGGGGGGGGGGACCTCCATAAAGGGTAGGCCGCTCCATGAATACTTATACGAGATCTGGCTATGGGGTGCAGCCCCTTGGCATTAAAGCCTGCACGTTCCGTGCGACCGTCGCTGCCCAAACACACATACGTACATGTGGAATCCGTGTGCCGAGCTGTGACATGCACCTTCCAGAGACAGAACCATATGAAAAGACAGTAATCCAGTCCCCTGTCAGAACCTACCACCCCCTGACACCACAATCTCTAAACATCTTTCAGCTGTTCCTGTAAGTCAGTGAAGATTAACATGGTCTGTCAGGAAGCGTGTACAGCACCTTCCCTAACAGACTGTGCAGAGCCCTGCAGTGGATGTGCAAGGTAACCACAAGCCCCCCGGCCAGACTTTTAGTGTGTCATGGTCACCTAAGTGAAGCAGTTTTCACCAATTGAATCCCTCCTCCCTAACAGTCCCTCACCAATTGAATCCCCCCCCCGCCGACCCGAATGTGAATCTGGTCGCAGCTCCAGCACTTGGGTGTGAGGCCCCTGTGACTTTAATGTTCGAGGTCAATCAATACTAACGGAATCAGCGACTGGGAGAGATTTAATCACGGCCTGAGGATTATAAACAACACGATTTATTTCGATTCAGTATTTCATACTCTGGGGTTGATTAAATAAAGAATGAAAGAACAGCAGGGGAGGGAATGTTCTCAAATTCTGACTCCGGACATGACGGATATGAGCTGCTATGGATACCAGCGTCCTGACGAGCTTCCGATTCCCCCACAGCCGGGATACATGGATGAGTGTCCGCGTCGACCACGAGCAGGTTCGCGTGTCACTGAACAGACATGCATCCTGATGCATGTTAGCAGCCATGGAGACCACCAGGACAAGCACCGCGCATCGCAGGGAAGGATGCGGTCAGTTTTGTCACTTCTGCCCCATTAGGAGCTCTGGGATCCTTCATGAAAATGCATAATCAAATTCCATTATGCAATATTGTAGCCCGCAGCTAAGAGCCCCTTACGCCATCTAACCCTTGGAATTCCACACTGAAGACCGTTCTCCAGAAGCATGTCGCGCTCACAGACTGTAAATCACACAATAACATGCGACTGCCCCGAGGCCTGGCCAGTGGGAGTCACGGTGACACACTGCTTGCCAGCACCAGATCTGCACCCGATGGGCTATGAGTAAAACTTTTCAGGTCGATCTCTGGCTATCGGATATGTGGCATGGTACCATCCCTCCAGGGGGCGTCAATGTACAGTAAATGCACAAACTTTCAGATCAGTATCTAGGCTCGGATGTGCTCTACCTGGGTAAAGAGAGACTGACAGGTCAGTACCGCACACCTGCCCATGTGGCCACCCCACCCCCCATCTGCATTGCAGTAAAAAGTGAGCAGAACGGACAGAGGGCACCTGGAGAGATGCCAAGGATAATCCATGGACAGGCTTCCAGAGCTTTCCGAGGTGAGATCGACCTGATTGCCCCTCTCCTCCAGAACCGCCCATGCCCCTCTCCTCTTCTCCTCCCCACGTCTATCTTGCTTTGAGGGTCTTACATGGGCGTGACTCCAGCTGGGAGCCCAATTCTCATAACGGCTCTGCCATCTCATCTCTCTGTGCCTCCTATCGTGTGCAGTTATTTCTGGAAAATGGGCGAATGCGGGGGGATGCTGCATAACAGGACAAGGGGACCAGCCCTGTACATCTCCGCGTAAACAGATGAGCAACGGCAAAGAGGAACACATATATCTAGCAGATAAGTGTCCTACTACCTCAAGTTATCTCAGGATCTGGGAGCAATAAAACCGGAAAGCTGACACAGACAGACAAAGCGGGAAGCTGTGATTGGCTGATTGACGACTCAGAGCCGACTAATCATCATCCCGCACCGACTGGCCGTAACTCTCTATTCTGCCAGCCTGCTTAGCGGTGGGTGTCTTTCAGGTGCCGAGTAAATCACAAAAGCTCCGTTTTATTATTTAAGAGCAGGACTGCT
>JAODJX010000020.1:21254511-21265342 GCA_026776945.1 Isichthys henryi | reverse complement strand
TCAAACACGACACGTCACTTCCTCTAGTCAAATCTCACTTAGATGCAGACCTGGGACTGACCTGTGTGAGCAACGAGGCATCAACACGCACTGAGGAGCGTAAACAAACAAGTTGCCAGATAAACGCTGCAGATGAGTAATCCGCTGTAATCATTGGAATTAAAAGAAATATAGAGCAAACAGCCTCTATACAGCAGAGGGGGGAGGCCCAGAAAGACAGGCCTGGCGAAGAGGAGAATGTGGAGAAAATAAGCAGCACATGATCTTAATATAAACAGAGGACTTTGCTTATTATGCCAGTATTAATTTTCCCCTTAGGAGCTAATTAAATTCTTCAGAGCAGCAATAAGAGATGTAAGAGACTTCCAATCACCAGACAGGCTCTCCAGCGCCGCCCTTGAGAGAGATCAGCTGGGCCGCATTTCCTCGCCGAGGGGGACTCAGCCTGCTGAGCGTGGCCCCCTCAGGGCCGCACCACCCCGATCCTGCGGGGGCCCTGGCCGGTACCAAAATGACTGCGAAAGGGAGACGCGGGGTCTAGTTCTGAAAACTAAAAGTACTATTTCAGTTTTATTGAATTAAAGCAAATTTTAAAAAAGCAAAATAAATGAAAGAGGTCGTAAATAAATGGGATTTCGTTCTTCTAAATATTCACATATATCTTACAGTTAATAATAAAATTCATAGTTTTATAGCTTTTCTCGCGTTGTTCTTAGTTGAGCCACATTTGACCAAAACAAAAAGAAGAAGCATTGGCAGGTAACTGCAGCCTCATATTCCACAAACAATCACTACGTATTAACATTGAAATACTGAAATACAGATATTCAACCATGTCTGCTTAGTCATATAGGATATCATATAGAAACACCAGGATTATACACATCCTGCGTACAGAGTCCCTCACTTCAGCCGCTTCCACGCCGCGATGAGGCGGGATCATCACGGAAAGTACGGCGGACCGCCGGGCCAGTGGGTGTGATCTCAGACGGAGCCAGGGAGGGATGGGGGGGGGGCTGCTTTTGGGTAACATTTAGAGGGAGGCGAAACGATTCTGAGAATGACCGGCGAGAAGCACACATATCGATGCAGAGGCCGCGGGATTGGAGGCAGAAATGTCAGCATGTCAGGATGAGTGAGCGGCCTGCAGGACGGGATCATGTTAGCTGCGAGGGTTTGACACTGTGGATAAGAGCAGAGAGACATTCCTGGAAGCAGATGTGCGGATGCAAGTGCAGGGAAATGGGGGGGGGGGGCTGGCTGGCCTTTTTTGTTTATTTACCCTTTTCAATCTAATGCTTTAAAGGTACAAAAAGTTTTGGCTGTCTGGAGCTGTAGTCAGGCAGCGGCGTGAGTGAGTGAATGTGTCTGCAAACCGCTCTCATTCTCCACTTTCCGTTTCTCTTCTTTTCTCTCCCCCTCCCTCTCCCCCCGCCACAGTCCCCCAGGTTCTTCGGTCCATTATCGTCCTCTACATGGGAAAGACCAGGAACCCCGAAAACGTAGAGTACTTCCAGCCCCCCATGAGGTTTCCCCGCTCCAGCTTCAGGTACGCTCGGTCGCCCTTCTCCATGGAGATCAGAACACCATTGCTGGCCGCCTCGCGAGTCACGTCCTGGTCCCCGGCGAAGGCGGAGATCACCGGCCAGCCATTGTGCATGAGGCTCACCTGCGGGGTACATGCGTGGCAGTGAGAACTGACAACATATTCATGTTCTGCGCACACATGCAGTACTAATACATTACTTCTCCGTTAATACTCCATTACACCAATACTCCACACACTTCTAACCTGGATGACGTTTCCAAGGTAGGGTTTAGAGGCAATTCTTACATGACAAACACACCTACAGTAGTCATTACCTAAATTAGCAGGACCACAGTTCATACAGAGGGGCCGACCTTATCATTAGCCAATGATATGCTTTGAATTCGTGAGTGAAAAGGGAGGGGGCATTCCAGAGACCAATCAGCTTTCAGCTGGAACCAGTGCCCCTGTGCCTCGCCCCTGTCTCCACCCGTGCTACACACACATGCACAAACATAGTGTGTAAGTTTGCAATACAATCATACACACACACACACAGGTTTGTAATCATACCTTTGTGGGGACTCTCCATTGATTTCTATGGGGAAAACTCTAATCCCAATATTATGACCATAACACCTATCCAGCTCTAATCTTAATCATAAATAACCAAACTAAATACGAGACTTTTGGCATTTTTAGTTTTTTGATTGCAGTGACAGATCTTTGTGGGGACCTGAAAAATGGTGCTGACAAGGCCAAAATATTGGTTCCCTCAATATAATATAAACCTAATCCCCCCCCCCACACACACACACACACCTCCAGTCCTATTAAACATGTCGTCCTGCAGGATTTCATCCAGCCCTTGGCTTACTTAATATATAAATATATTTCAATAAATTATAACGGCACGTAGTACGTGAGCAGGACTGAACCAACATGACAGATGTCAGAACTGAGACATCAGCGTGCTATTTTGTGAGGCTAGATAACTCTGCCAGTCCAAATCAAGCTGGGAGCGAGAGAGAGAGAGAGAGAGAAAGGGAAGGAGGGAGGGAGGGAGAGAAGGATGTCATTTTATAGATACGCACTTCAATTTGGCGTGTTTGCGCAAAGACACAGTGTCGTGAAACAGATACTCAGCACAAACAGGGGCCCTCGGAGACAGGAGCCCGACTTATTTGAGAAATCCATCAGGGGGAATTTCTCCCCCCCCCCCAGCCCAATCTGGCACCTTGGAGGGGGAGCTGCTTTCAGTATCACGTAGCAAGGAAAAAAAAATTTCAGCATGGCAGCAATCGGCCCCACAAAGAATGCCTTAGCTCCAAGTTCCACCGGGAGCACCAGTGAAGAGGGTGAGGAGAAGCTCAGGGGTCTGGGGCGGGATGAAGATTCATTAATTTCACCCCAGGAGAGGTTGAGGGGGGTGGAGCCCAAAAGAACCAGCGAGTCTCAGACGCGCCGTGTGTAAGTCCTCCCTGCAGACAAAGATTCCCTTTGTTGTCTGTTTGCTTCTTTTCAGAGAATCAGTTTGTTTGTTTTGCTTTTCAACTGCAATTCACTGTACTGCATCCCACACAGCCAGGGAAATGTTCAGAAATGAATCCCCGAGCCCACAAGGCTGCACGGCAGTACCATCCAGCAGCAAATCTAGGGGTCCCGTCTTATTTCTGCATGACCCACATAGAATAAACCCAAGTTTGTTTTTTCAGATTCAGAAATTTCAGCTAGCGAAACCCCAACTGAGTCTGTGTGAGATGACTGGGAGGCTGTCTGTACTTTCTATTGCGGGGGGTGGTTTCCGTCACTGTAAATGACCTGAAAATAAGCACCCCCCCCCAATCCTCCTTCAGCCCCGCTAACCTTGGCAACCCCCGTCTGTGAATGACGATTATTTAGTTGCTCCCGCTGACTGCAATTACAGTGGCGTGAAAACATCGTGGAGGCATGGGTGTACAGACGCCTCTCCTTTGAACTCGCTTCATTAATGCATAAGCACCTAATTAAGCCCATTAAGAAATGCAGAAAGGGCCTTTTCGGGATATAAATCTTGTAAGTGGGTTTCCACCCACGGTTAATGCTGTTCTTAACTGTAATTGGAAACCAATTGCCCTTTCAAGACACTGTTTCCCATCCTGATGTCTTCATAGCTCTTTGGTGTCACTGCAACACTCAACGGGCAAAAGATATTCTTGCTGCATGTGCAGGGGGTGGGCTGTTTTGTGATCTGATTCCTGCTGCAGTTCCCATTTGGTCATGTGGAGTAGCATCTGTCCATTTCAGACACAAGACCTCAGATGTGGCCAAGGTTTTGCACTGCATTGTGGGTGAACTGCGCAACTTACAAGTGTGTATGGAAACAACAGAGTGGAGAACAGTGAAAGCTGGTGATGTGGGGGAATGAGGCTTTTAAATCCCCTTGGGGGGGGGGGGATTGCCAAGGGCTGTCAATCACTGCCTGGTTCCACCCAACAGGATTCAAGAAATTCACTCATTGGATGTGAGTTAAATCCGTTTGTGACTAACAGTGTTACAGCTAATCGCCGGACGATCCCAGAATTGGCCAATTAGCTGGTGATGGTGTTTGAAAGTTTAAAACACACAATGATGTATTTCGTCCCAGCAGTTTTGGGTCAACTCCTTCTGTGCAAGCAAAGCTGGGAACGGAGCAGTGCATGATAAACACTCTGCCTGGTGTGACATTAAGCTCGAGCTTGTTAGCATGTCAACCAACATATTTTTCTATAAGGTTACATCAATAAAGAGCCTAACAACCAAATGAAGGCTTCCGATCTACTGTTAACGATGTAATCAGGGCATCGATTATACTGAAATGTGCTTTGTACCACAGTACTATAGTAATAAAACTGCTTCGAGAGGTACATAAAAAAAATGAAATATTTATTTTTAGTGTAATATAATAAAACGAAAACTCACAAATATTACTCAATAGGAAAATCCTCAACAGAAAAGTCTGAACCTCTGTTGATACAGAAAATATATGGTATTCATAAGAAATATACAAGCAAGCTGATTCTTACTGAGACCAGGCACTTTTTAAACGGTGTCCTGGGACAAAGGGCTAATCTGCTGTTTTCTGATTTCGACCGCAGCATGGGAGAAACAATCTGGAGGCATGGGGTGACGCTGGAGCTCACCCACGACACGCACCAATTCCCTCGGAAATTTCTGGGAATTATGATAAAGCAGAAGGTGGTAAACATGGGACTGGGACTTGACGGTGAACATCCACTGGAGAGTGGGGTGAAGTACTGCAAATATGTGTGTGTGTGGGGGGGGGCAGGAACACTGTATCCATTACATCAGACAGCCAGCCACATGTCATATAGGTATGATATGAGTACTGAATGAGTAAACATGGGACTGGGACTTGACGGTGAACTTCCACTGGAGAGTGGGGTGAAGTACTGCAAATATGTGTGTGTGGGGGAGGGAGGGGGAGGCAGGAACACTGTATCCATTACATCAGACAGCCAGCCACATGTCATATAGGTACGATATGAGTACTGAATGAGTACTGTATTAATACTGTATAAGTATGTGAACCCTTAAGTATTATTTCATTGATACATAAGTATTACATTTCATTGATATGTTTCACTTGATGCTCATTTGATTTTTAAACATTATATGTCAATAAAAGTATTATTTTATTAATGAATTGTGTAATTGTTAATTACATTTTAAGTGTACTATTTTAATATACAGACATATTTTACATATAACATATAACTCATCTGATTAAATTAATTGGTGCAACTGACCCGCAGCCCTGTACATATAACGTGGTTAGAAGATAGAAGGATGGAGAGATGGATGGATGGATGGATGACACAACCAAGCTAAAATGATCCCAAGGTAAACCGTCACACATCTGTGTGTTAAATGAATTTATGAAATAACAACAATAACAAATCTTGTTAAAAATAATAATCCGATGTAATTATTAAACTACATAAGTGGAAATATAGAAGAAATAGTTATTAGTTATGTCATACAAATGATGTCATTCTGCTATAAACAGACAGACATCAAGTTACTACACTGCCTATTTTTTTCATACCTTGCCAGGCCCAGACTCAGGGTCCCACCCCCCTGTGTTCTCATGATGAAGGAAGTGCCCCCCCCCCAGCACAAAACCAGTGGTTCCTGGGTGCATTAAAATCATAACTGTACACATTACAGATCTCCCTAGTGGGACAGATAAACGAATTTAAAAAATGAAACCCTACGTTGTGTTTTGCTCTTTACTTTTGAAATATCTGCTGTAGATCCGCATCATAACAAAAGCCTTTTCCCGTCTTAAAAGAAAATTCTTTATCTAAAGAAATAAAATGGTGTGGAATTATTCACTCATCCTTGAGGACGAGAGGCAGACGAGTATTATGACAGCTGCCATGAGGGTAAAACCCAGCTCAGTGCTAATTGCTACATGCAGGACGAGAGATTCAATAGCCTCGCTTTCTCATCTTCGAAAAATAGGCAAACAGAGAGGACTGTAATCCCAGAGTTCATTCACTCCCTTGAGAGGAACAATCTACACTGAAAGACGCACTTTGAGAAGAACAAGGCACATGGTTAAAACAGAGTTAAAAAGCAGGTTAGGGTTTATTGTGTTAATTTAAGGCCTCGTCATCCGCAGTTCTTTATTTAACGTTATAATTCTGCAAAATATCCCCTAAAAAGATTTTGGATTTTTCAACACTACCATATCATTGTAGGCGGGGTTGGGGAGGGGGGGCAGTTACTAAAAACTGGAGCTCCTCCCCCCAGATCACCTTCAACAGGACAGTCTGTAAAAAGGGGATGCCAGCCTCCCACACCCAATATACCCTGGCAGTTTGGGTTCGGTTTGGGTGGGGGGTGGATGAGGAAGGGGTGCAGGTGACATAGTGATTAAGCAAAAAGATCAGGAGAATTAGGCTCCCAGTGTGAAGGACAGGCCTGTCTTTATACACTGTAATTTAGATAACAGCGTCGGCTAATGAAAATTATAATAATAATTATTATTATAGTACACACACAGGCACGCACCTGTCACCCAACAGAAAGCAGAGTCTCAGAAGTGGAAAAGGGAGGAGCACTGCAAATTCTCACACACCAGTGGTGGCCACAGCGCTCGATGTGAGCCCTGCAGTGGTTTCAGGTGGGGCCATGGGGCTTCTGTGGTGAACTGGAAACTGCTCCTATCTGCCGGCTTGCCTGCTTACGTCTGTATTGGTTCTGTCTCGCTCTCAAATCTCCCCGTCCTTGTTTCTAATTAATAAAGTCTGAGAAATTAATAATTGAATGTAATCCCATACCTTTGGGGGAGAAATACAACATGCTACGGTTTAATTAGCGAGATATATACTCTAATTAATACAGGGCAGCTTTTAAGGCTACACTGCCATTTATGTGTCGCGCTTGATCAAAGATCTGTGCTAATTTTGCGCATGAAAGAACGCCGTCATTCCAGTCATTGTATGGGAAAACAGGCAGGTTAGGCGGCCCTCCCACACTTTCGGCGAGTTGGGAAACACGCCACGCCGGGTGCTGTGCAGTGATCGCGGCGGTCCGGTCCGCGTTTCCACGGCGAGCAGTCTCTCTTTAATTTCCCGTGTATGCATATTAATTAATTACTGCCTAGTTGCCGCATCTCATCAGCAGCCTCCATTTTCTCAGGGGGGGCATGGTATTTTTAACGATTTATAGTAAGACCTTTGCAACACATCAACACATATTTTTTGGATTTCACCAGTGCATTCATATAGGCAACTTACCATTTTCTAAACCAACGGCGAATGACGATGTATTGCAGAGTAATATTTTGCACGGGGGGCTTCAATACATAAGACATAACAATTAACAGTACGAGTGGTGGTGAATTTCACGATTAAAAAAAAGTGCAACTGAGAGACTGACCTGGATCGTTTGACGATTGTACACTTTCACTACGTGGAAATTGAAACTGTAAATCCCTTTGCGGGGAGCAATGAAATTACTTCTTTCTGTGTCGAAATTTTTCCCCACGTTCACTAGCACCTAGAAAAAAACATTTACAGAGAGAACCAACATATAAATAAGTAAAATTTACACAATATTTTTACATAATCGCGATGAACTGCAAACACACGGAATTTTCCAGAAAACTTAACAATTAGAATCAAACATACAAACATAGATAAATATGTTTGTCTCGAAATACTTACAGATCAAAATTTTGATTCCGCATTATAAATGGTTTGTCATGCAAACGAATTTATTTTTAACAGAAACTAAATTTCATATTTATACTAGCAAACATTATACTGTTTTTCTGCAACTAAGCAAAACCGACTAAATTTCCGGCGCTGTTAAAAATAACCAACACAGCAAGGGGATTCTGTTAACTGTAATCACCGTGGCACCACAAATAGGTATAAATTATGCAACGGTGCCCAGGAAAATTAATCTCCTGCGAGCCCCTTGTCGAGAATACAAAATTAACTTCTGTATTCCATATTAAACCGCGATCCACGCCGCTTTAACCGACAGGAGAATAGACAGGTACATGTCCAATAGGCTGTTACCCCCCCGCCCCCCCCGTCACCCAGCCCTGACTCGCACATGCTCTCCTTTTTTCACCTGGTACCCAATTCATCCCTCTCTGAGATGAAATGTCCTAAACACTTACCTGATCAAAGTAGATGACCATTGTCCGATTGCTCATCTCCGACGGTTCGTGGTTTGTGCTTCTTACGGCGGAGAAAGCCACTTTGGCGTTACCAGATCGCACCGATATCCCGAGCGCCGTTCCCGTCGGATCCGAAGTTGGGTTGGAGTCGCAAACGACCAGGCATTTGCCCTCCAGCACAATGGGCTCCGTCTCATTCTGAGCGCCGGCAAGTCCCGCCAGCCACAGCGCACTTACAAGCAAGGCAAACATGACTGGAGATGTAGTTGCACCTGAACACAGCATCCTGAGCAAATATATGCAGATTTCTTTATTTGATGTTTCAATAAAGATGGCAGATTGGCCACTCCTTATCGTTAACACAATTCCCGTTTCTTCGAAATCACTTTCAATTCTCTTTTCCAAAGCAGGATTCGCCGTAAGTATCTTCCCAGTGTTATGCGGAGACGCGGAACGTTTTTTTCCTCTTGTTTCTTCGTTTATTTATTTATTTTTTTTTTACAAAAATTTGTTGAGCTTCCTAAAGTCTCTCATTCCCAGTTTTTGCGCCCCCCCCTTTTCCTCTCACTCACTAATGGAATAACTGGTGACGAGCGGAACGCGGCCCCTGTAAAGCCGGAGCGCAGCTGCATGCATAGCGCGGGGGTCCGTCTGCTCGCGCGCTGAATTATTGATATGTGCGATATTAGAAGAGAAATACAAAGTCTCGGACACGCGATGCTCCTTCGCTCCCTCCCACCCGGATTTCGGAAGACCCCTCCCTCCGTGGTCCCAATCAAAGATTAGCGCATCTACCGGTTTCCAATCGCCGCGTAGCCCGCCCACCTCCATGTGACATGGCGATCAGCTTTATACGGGGCTCCGCACAGGTGGAAACCGCCGGCTGCCGAGCGAGGGGATCGAAGCCCGTCTGATGCCGGTGCGGGGATGCAGCGCTTCGGACTGCACTCGCCTTCCGCCGCAGGTACGGAGGGCTTCAGAACCCCGAGAAGAAAGGATAAGGATAAATCAGAAGTACCGGGAAAAGTTCGGGGTATAACTGGATTTTTGGATGAGACCTCTGACGATCGAAGGCGATTAAAACACGACAAAAAGTTAAAACCTCTAAAGAAAGGATGTTGAAGCGAGAGGAATTTAATAGACAGTAAAGCAGAAAACACCTGACTATGTTGAATGTTTATTAAGAACATTAATTTCCATTGGGTACGATTAAGATTAAAAGTCTATACATGCATAGCCATGTCGATAAAATAAACATTACGAAGAGCGCACTGCCGCTGCATAATTACAGAACATAGACCTATAAAAACATTTTTTGCACTAATTTCAAAAATTGACACATTTCATGATTTATCTTTTACGCAACAATAAATATACAAGGCAGACAAAGAGTGACAGAATAAACACAGGAGACGGTTCAAAGGGGTGTAACTATTTCTGTCAAATTATGCACAATCCAAACACCACAAATAATATTATATAATAGGGCCTATTAGGCTATATATACACACAAATACACCTAAATACACACACACCAACACGCAGCCAACAGAGAAATGAAATATTAACTCTTCTTACATTGAAAAGTGATTCTCCTAGTGTGGATTGTCTTGGGTTCAGGAATTTTACCAGTGGGGGGCTTTTTGCCCGCAGATTCAGTCATTTGGCAAAATCAGCCAGGAGGCTTTACTCTTGACTTAAATTCAAAGTTGCGTGATGAAGGCCTGTGCATCTCACACAAAACTAACCTCACTAAGAGTCAGCTTCAATTCTGCACCACATTTAAGAAAAAAAAACACGCAGTTTTAAGGTTTTGCTGGGGTATACCTGGCTGAAGGAAAACAACGGCTTTAATGTGTACAAATTACACATTGCATAAATACGAGCTGAAGAATGTTTAGAATAATGATTGTATTTAAGTGGTTTCCCTGAGATACAGTCTTGCGTGGTAAACCAGCCCCCATCGCCACGTTACCGGCGGTTTCCCGCAGAGAGCCGAGAAGATGGGATCGATTGCAGCAGCTCACGCTGTGGACAAGCGCACGACGGCAAAAGCAACCTGTTATTTAGACGTTTGTCTGGCAGCTTTGTCTTTTAAAAGTGACGGAAGAAAATGCGGCAGACGATTTATTGCGAAAATATCACAACCATTCCCATGTGATGTAAATCCACCTTTTCAAACTAGGCTGGCCCCGTTAATCTTATTAAAGATTCCCTTGATTGAGGCTGAATGACGAATTGCACACATCAGTAGCCGGATGTAATATTAATAATAGCGATAAATATATCAACAACAACAATTATAGCAACAAGCAATAATTGTTAGCTTCGTGTATACATATGATTTTTCATGTAAGACGTCGCCAACATAGGATTTGAGTTTTATCATTTGACTTTTATATCCTGATATCTGTATCTCCCATAGAACTTGTAATTAACGTTTTTTATTACCATTATGTCTCATGTTTTATGTGCATAAGGGCACCTGAGCTTCACAGGCCTCAAGGAAAAGCAAAGCCCCGTTTTACCAGGCAGCATCAGGTGTACATGGCATGTGTCCAGCCTGGGGGGGGGGGGGGGGGGGGGGGGGGGGGGGGGGGGGGGGGGGGGGGGGGGGGGGGGGG
>JAODJX010000020.1:21243083-21254411 GCA_026776945.1 Isichthys henryi | reverse complement strand
CCCCCCCCCACCCCCCCCGGAGAGCCGGCCTTTTAAACTACAGGTTTTTACAGCTCGCATTGCATCATACATCTGCGTGAGATCTGCTCTCCTCGCACAGCCCGGTGTCTCGGATGGAGAGGTTATAAAGACGGCAGGTCTGCAGCTATGTGACACAGTACTCACGACGGCTTCCGGAGGAGAAGCGCCGAGCCGGGAGCGTCGGTGCGCGGCGGAGGGGAACGAGCGGCGGAGAGACGCACCGGGCTGCCGGTGATGGTTCCGTTCAGTACCTCTGCAAACACGACTGGGAAACAAGCCGACTTGAAAACGGCTTGCATTAATTATACGGAAAAAATTAGAGAAATTGTATTTTTGAAGAGGGCCATAACACAACTTGTGTGTCTGTATGTATATATATGTGTGTGTGTGTTTATTTATATACGCTTGGGGAATGGAATGTCCATTATGAAGTGAAACAAAACCTTTTAAGTCTATAATTTCAAATCTTTTTTTAAGGCGCACCTAGTATTTCCTATTCAGTAACTGAAATCCTTTATGTTCCCCTTTCTCTCACACACACAAACAATAAACATGGAACTGGCGCTTAACTCATTTATCAACCACGAAAAAAATCCCTTACCAGCTTGTTCTCCAGATAATTCATATTCCTTGTGACTTTTGCAAATGTACTATTGAGTGCAAAGACTCTGAGAATAATTTGTCTGACCATATATTCATGGCGATGCAAGAGGAAACAAAGTTATTAAATACAAATCACTTTCCAAGGGCGATGTAGCTAAATCGCACTTTAATTAAAGCCTTTTCATTATTGATCTCCGGATTTTTTGTCAATTAACGCAATCAGCTGGTTCCCAGTTCAACTATTCACTGTACTAATCAAATCAGTTATGTAAAGTGCTTTAAAAATAATTTTGTAAATTATATTATCACATTAAAAAATCGTTAAAAAAAACTCTCGGTGGCTTGTCAGGAATATTGTGCTATCAGCGGGCACTTTCATAATATGATATAATGGGAGATGACATATTGCTGTTTGATTTGGTTAATAGTGTTCATCCATTTAAAGTGATTCGATTAGGATAGGATGTCAGTGTGTGTGGGCCTGTGTTGTGGGGGCTGTCCGAGGCTCACATACTACCAGGGACCCACCTTATCAGTCTTCCTTGAATCAACAGTAATGTTATTGTGAGATGTCCTCACCAATGTTATGTCTCAAATGGCCAGACAGTGCTAGTCAGCCCCAGTGGCAGAACAACTGTACACTGGGCATTGGGGCAAAACTGGACTATGCCCCCCCCCCCCCTCCAAATTCACAGCTAGGGCCTGCCTACATCAGCTGTAGCAGTTTAATAGCCTCCAAATATCATACCCATCATGCCCTGCAGCAGTTACAAAATCTAACAGGCTTTTTTCGTTAAATACACACTTCGACAACATTGTTTGACTATCAAACTATACAAACTATTACATTTCAAAAAATATTTAAGTACTGTACCAAACATTTTTTTTTGTGTTATCACTCCCACCTTAATGAGACTGTAAACATAAAAATAAGATATAAAAGCAGCATGTGGCAAGTTTGTACAATATTGCACAGCCCACCTTCTTCTTCATGAATGTTTCGCATGTGTGTGAGATGTGCAGTTAGGGACCGAGGGTCCTCGACTTCACTGTGTCGGTGGGCCGTGGAACCGCTGCCTCGTCCCTCCTGATCAGCCCATTAGGCACCCTGAGTGGTCAAACACCGAGGGGGCACCAACTTCCTATGACAATTTCAGTTTGTATCAGATAGGAGGCGCTGGTGAGGAAATTTGCCACATGGGCTTCAACTGGTATTGTGGCCAGTGGACCATTCAGTTCATTTGGTCGCCCTCCTCTTGTAGGCAGTGCTGTGTTCAGGACTGAATTAGTCAGATGAGATTTGCACTGTGTATAATTCAGCAGGAAGCAGCAGGACCAACTAGCCCACCTCAGATTGAAGCCCCTACTTACCCCAAAACAAATGTCCCATCCAGTCTCACCTGGAATATCCAAGCGCTCACAAGAACAGAGATTTCCTCCATCTCCATCATCGAGCCGGAGTGCCCGTCTCATCAAGTAGGACGCGTCTGACCCTGACAATATCATCACAGTATGGTCGCTCTCCACACGCTTCCTTGGAGTCTGCTGATGCACCAGGAGATGGCAGGCCCTTGGCACGTCACAGGGCCTCAGGATTCCTGCTCCCGGCCACAAGCCCAAGAACAACTGCTAACAGGTGCAGCACACAGACGGGGCCAGTTCTAGTACAAACAACTCAACGGGACGGTTCGGAAAGGGAAGGAGCCAGAAGCTTTTTATATACGCAGAACGACGGGGGAAGCTCCTACTTAAAATAGAGATCTCCTTCGTCAGCTTCCATTAAGGTAGGGGGTGCGCAGATGACGCTGATCATTTAAAAATAACACCTGATGTTTATCTGCTACCGTCCCCCCCAAGTTTGACCTGAGAAAAAGAGCTAAGACCATTGGAAACAGGAGCTGGCAGTGGGAGGAGTCAGAAGCACCGTATCTCATAGGGAAACCGTAAATTATTTCCAATTTGCGGAGTTAAATGCAGATTATTTCGTACCCCATGTGTGAAGAGCAGAGGTGCCGAACTCTCGCCAAACATATGTGGATTTCTCATCGATAAACATGCTTAGAGGCTCACAGCTGTCACTCGAGTGTTACCCGCGCCAGATGATTAAAAATTAATATCTCCTGCAAGTCTGATCAGAAATTGAGTGCGTGGAATCTATATCACTGGGAATAGTTGATATTATGACTTCAGGCTGTGTTAGATGCTGAATGTACCAGGAAACATCTGCTTTAACTACATGCTAGATGGGCAGGAAACCACAGTTAATCACTGTATAAACAAGATGGATGCACAAATAGGTAGAGGCCACCAACCCCCCACCCCAGTGTACTACTCTAGTGGTCCGGTGGTTGACCCCGCCTCTCTGACTTCATGTAGCTCACACAATAATGGTTTTCCATTTGGTTACGGGAGCAGAGAGCTGCCCAGACAACCGCAGATTAAATCTTTGTAGAGTAGCACAGGAAAAAGGGAGAAAAATCTCATTGGCCTGTCAGGAGAGAGGATGTGAAAACTAAGCTGTCATCACATCGTCGTCCGCAGTTGCCTGGCCTCCGCGCTTATCGGCTGGAGGGTGCATGTGTGTGAGGGTGGTGTGTTCTAACAAAGGGCTCTGAAGACGAGATGAGGGACAGACGCCGGACACGGACGGAGAAGACAGAGGGAGCGCGAGGGATGGTGGGAGTGTGTGAGACAGAGAGAGAGAGAGAGAGATGGAGAGAGAGGAAGGTGAGAAAGGGAATGATGAAGTGAGAACTGCGAAGGGGAAACATTTGGAGCTCTTAAACGCTACCTGGTAACTTGCAGAGAGGCAGAAATAGTGGAGAACATGGCAGACAAGTTCTCCTTGATATTAAAACGCTTGCAGGAAGGACTGAAGGGCAGTTGGCAGGCAGATGGCGTCCCGCCGCTTTCATACCGGCTCCCAGCGCTCAGGCAGAGGTCGACTCCAGACCCGCCATCGCAAGGTGATCGCCTGCATCCCTCTGAAACTCCTGTTTTAATGATCTTCTTCTGTATCATCCTTCTACGCTGTCTATCAGCAGTTTACAGCCCCGTCAGCGCCCCCCTTTGGCTGTGATGTTTGGGGGAGGAATCGTCGCCGGTGAAGTCGACTCCGGGATACATTCAGAGGAACCAACCTTTTCGATTCATCTGGGTGTCCTTAGCGGTGTGAGAGGAGATGACAGTGACACGGCTTTGCCACATAAAAAAAGGGGGGGGGGGGCACAAATATGAGAAGAAAATATATAATCCATTAGAAAATTAACTTTGGAGGGGGGGAAACAAGAATGAATTCTTGATGGATTTATGACATAAGCTCAGTACACAAAAGCATAAAATACTGACTGCAGGAAATTGCCAATCAAATCATGAAGTTGAAAATCCCCATTTTGGCTCCGGTATCCCAATTAATTGATATAAATGCAGCGGAGGAGTGGACTGAACTATATTAACCTGAACAAGAGACAGGTAAGCTGAACACACACACCATATTACCACGCCTCTGGGGAGGGGGGTATTTAACACATTAAAATGCTGTCTTCCAGAGAGCTCAGGCGTTTGGCTGTCCAGTGAGGACAGCTAGGATCATTTAATCCTATCTCGAGGAGAATGTGGTCAGAGCACAGCCCTACGGGGGGTTCAGAGGGAGGGAGAGGAATGTGTGGGAAAAACAGGACAGGGGCACTTTGGATGAGGTCTCCACCAGGGATGTCATGCCGTCAAACAAATCACTGACCAAATGTGCCAAAAAACAAAACCACACTGATGGACCCACTATAAGGGCCATATCAAAATATGAGGATTTGAGGAAATCCTCGACTATAAGGTAAATGCAGTCAGTCCCCAGAATATTCGCCAACCTCACAGCCATTCTTAGTTCAGTGTTATAAAACAGGCAGCCATCCACGTCCTTTAACTTCTGAACTCATACAGGAAATGTGTCCAAGGTACAGATGCAGCCAAAGGTATTGGCATCCTTCCAGATTTTAAAAAGGAATTACAGTTTTCTGTGAAGTCGAAACTGATTCTTTTCAAAAAAGTTGAAGGGTACCAATACTTCTGCCCGCATCTGTATATCCATAAATAGTCCCGTTTACAGACTGTTAATGTCATCACTGACTCCATCTTTTACCTTGCATATAAAACAAGGTCTCAAGCGTGAATCCCTAAGCGTCCATGTTGAATTGCTTCAGCAAAGAAAACCAAACTGCTTAGGTATATGTTCAGCAAAGCAGGTGTCTGCAGTAAATGCTGAGTAATGTTTACACTGTCATGACTGTCAAGATTTTCCTAAACAACACGGTCCTCCGCACAACATATTTCAGAATTTGGAGAATTCCAGCATCGCACATCTTGTCATTTTGTGTCAAAACAGTAAATGTTTTGGCACTTGGGCACAGCACAGAAACATTACGAGGGCTGGCAGAGCAATGGGGCCCCCGTGACAGGGGCCATGTTTTTGTGGTTGCTGCCTTTGGCTTCTATGCTATGTCACTCAGCCTAGTCAAGACTCTCTCTGCCACAGCATCAACTTGCAAGGTGTCTCACACACTCTCTCTCTCAGCATGTTTACACGAAACATATGACACGAATACGGGAAGCCATTTTTCACGGTCTGACCTGCATCCCACACTATAAGCCTAATTTGTGCATCAGTTGTGCTAGTAAACCACACTGGGACAGTTTGATGGTCACCAGCTAAAAAAATCTCTTACGGACCATGAAACTGTACATTCCGGTAAGTTCCAGATCTCGCTCATTTCCCTCTCATTTGCAGGCTGCAGCATTTCCTCGTTTGGGCTGCAGAGTTCAGCTTACACCTGCATGCTAACGTGACAGTTTGTCAACATTAGCAAGGACGGCATCCATCTGTTCCAGTTCTGATCTCTCGGCTATGCAGCAAGGGTTTGGGGGGGGGGGGGGAAGTACGGTGGGGACATTCACATGCTACGGCCCAAACCTCGGGGGTCGCTTCTTTAGCTATTTTCTGCCAAATCTTCCATTGCTTGTTTTCAGAAAATTTATAATGTTAGAACCGATTAGTGTCCAGAAGGATGTAGGTATGAAGCTCCCATAAAATCTTTAAGACAACACATTAGTTGGGCACCCGGCTCAGAAAACTCCCCTGAATATCTACACACCTTGACAGAAATACAACATGCTCAACCACGACTAAGCCCAAACCTAGACCAAAGCCTAACCCATAGCAATGGACTGTTTAGACTAGCGCCCCCTGTCTGAGACAAAGTGAAATTAGCTTGCTATGACTGCCCCCCTCAGAAGACGACGCCCTTAGCAGCCACCTACGTTGCCTAACGGGTTAACCAGTACTGGCAAACCATTGAGAAAATCTTCGTGCTGTCAATCATTGATTACATTACTGGTCACCATGGAGACAAACCGGGCAGTGATTTACAGCATGGGTTCTTAAGGTTAACTTTACTAATAATTTGTGCCTGAAGGTCAAAAGACAGGTGTGACAAAACCAGGGTTTCATTTGATGCCAAATTGCCTGTTTGCAGCAACGTTCAGCTACATCGTTCAGCCTGTCCATTCCTGGCAGGGTGAGATGATGACTCCGACGTACTTGGAGTCTTCCCTCATATTTATAGCGTTTTTTTCCCCCATCGTAGGGAATCTTGCTACCCATTCGCCTTCCTGTTTGCATTCTGCTCGCTTGATGTTAAGTCTTCGGTGCCGTTCGCCTTTTAAATTTCGCCAGGGCTGCTTAACTTGCACGGTCATGACGGGCTGCTATCGCCTCCCGCTGCATTCCAGAAGTTATGCTAAATCTCTGACATAATCAAATGTGAATAATACAATTATACATCCTATTCAGTGTTTGTTTTTGTACAAATTACAATTTCAATGGAAAAAAAAAAAAAAAAAAATCAGCAAATGCAGTTAATAAAAATGCTTAAGATGCGTTTTTTTTTAAAAAAACAAAATCTTCATTAATATTCATTATTCATTATATGCAAATGTAACTGTAAATGAAAGGAGGTTAATGTATCATCCTGAAGGCCACCTGGGCACAAGACGATTCATCTAAAGTTTACAGCGTGTATCGAAGGCCAGAACAATGCAGTAATGCCCTCAGACGCAATGAAAGCCTGTAATGGAATTAAGGGAACATGAGGTCCAGTCGAAATCAAGTTAAACGAGAGATGATCAGTACAGACAGCGCGTACGGGATAGACACCGGAGTATTGATAAAGAATGTCACAAGTGGTAAAAAGAGACACAACCCAACGATTACAGATGTATAGGATTGACATTAGGGTGTCAATGAAGGACGTCACAAGCAGTGAAAGGAGATGAGGCCGTACGACCACTGTATCAATAAAGGAGGTCACAAGCAGCCAGGAATTCCGGTAGATTGACAGCTAAGGAAACCATTGCAGGCTAAAGGAGCCAAACCGCTACTATGGCTTTGAAAAAGGGCCTGAAACAGATGTCACATGTCCTGCCATGTGTTTACAAATGGCCTTCATCTGTCACGTGTCCCCATCAGATCCTCAACGAGAAGCCGAGCTTCGGCGACTCTCACGGGGCTCTGCTTCTCCCTGCTGGAATTACCAATCAGCAACAATTTATTTGTTGTAGTGCATTTTTACAAGAATGTTTGTCATAAGACTTCATAATGACTTACAGGTTTTTTCTTCACAGGGCAAAAACAAAAAACAAAAAACAAAAAAAAAAACTGAAAATGATTTCCATCGAAGAGGGTGGCTGAGAGAGAGGAGGAGCATCTGAAAGTATGAATGACAAATTCTGCTGTAACAAGTACATAAGATTGCTTATTTAGCGAATGCATGTCTCCAATTGAATGTCCAATGTCCAATTGAAAAGCTGCATACCACTGAGTAAACAGGGACAGCCAATCCCAGAAGCGATTGGGGGGGTTAAGGGTCACATTCAAGGGCCCAACAGTAAATCGCTCTGCTGACCCAGGGATATGAACTGGTAACCTTCTGGTCGCAGACACAGCGTCTTGCCGAGCCCCACACCGCCCCTATGTGGTCATGGATGACAACAAATGGATGCCATTCATCACTGTTAGGTAACCCGCTCCCAGCTCATGTAATAATGCTTGGCCCCCTTCGCTGTGCAGCTGCTCCCAGACCTGGGAGGTGAGCTAGATGAAAGAAGCTGGCTGCGACCCCCCCTCCCCCACGGATCGTCGACCATCAGAAGAAGTGGCTGACTTCAGAACAAGGTATCAGCTCAAGACCACACACACCATAACACAGTAACGATACAAGAAAATAGCTACAGCAGCGTTGAGGGTCCCTGACAAATGGCCACATGCATGTCTTCAGGAAATAAACACCGATTTAAAAAACTCTATTCTGTACACAGTCCAAACATTCACAGGTGTCTCCGAAAAAAATTAGACCTGGCAACTTTGGAACACGCTGTGAATCCTACCTGTTCAGAGCCTCCTTTTCCTGAAAATAAAGTATTAGTTCATTGGAGGGAAAAAAAAGTGTGAACAAAACACACAAAAGTGTCAAAATTCTGTCAAAAGGCAGACAAAATTGGTTGTGCTTTTGCTGCCATCTAGTGGCAACTATGTGAATTATCATCAATATTGTTTGGTAGTTTCATGAAGCTGAAATAAAAATTTTTTAAAAAAATCACATGATATGGGAAACGGACTTTGAATGTGGGCGCCAGGATGAATATGGTGGCCTTGCAGGAACGTCGGTGTTTCAAAAGGACAATTACTCCAAATTAACAGAATCAGGCGCAGTAAAGTAAGGGAGCAAAAAAGAGGTGATGGAGAAGAGACGGGTGGCGGTGGGAAGTGAGGGGGCCTGGGGCCTACAGCCAGTTTACATCGCTGCCCCTCCTAGGAGAGGAGGGGTGCCTTAGGGGCTGTGATGCATCTTCAGGGTCAGGTACATCTCCCCCCACGTGATTAAACATGGTCCGCATCCCCCACAAACCGCTGGCCTCACAACTTCACCGTCGATTCTGGCCGGTCACATTTTCTTGAAAAATAACTTATCCGGGCTGAATCAATCTCTCGATCGCCGCCCTCGGCTAATTTTGAGGTTAAGGTGACCCAAGACTAAGACTAAGAGGGTTGGTGGCTCGACTGTCAGAAAGGCACATGTTTAATGTTTTATGTCTTTCTAAAAGGTACCAAAGTTTCAACTTACCTCTGCTGATGAATAAAAGCAGTTAACCTTAAACATGTCAGCCAACTCTGGTCAGCATGAGATTTTCAGTTCGAGATACACACACATGTGCACGCATTCACAATGTGAAAGTTGCACTACCTCGTAAATAGTCTGTAGGCTTTGCGAACTACCCAACACTTTTCATTTAGCTAATTTTAGGTTTATAAGGGAATAATATATATTTGCCGTGAGATTTCTTGCGGGGACGTGGGTGTCCTGCCAGATGCGCGAGTTGGCAACCCTGATATGGAAAAAGGAGGTTTGCGGGCAGCACTGCAGGCCTGCGGAGCTCTCTGGTATTCCGGCTGCCCCCCATAACAGAATAAACAATAGCTGCTGTCAGGGGGCGAAGGGACTGTGTAACGTCCGAAGCTAGAAATTAAAGCCCCTCTGACCGACAGTCCAGCGGGAGGCCGGCAGGCAGGCGAATCTCGGCTCACAGTATTTCAAACAGATAAATCTATCGCCCTTAAATTACCCAGCCCCCCATGGGTCTGACAGAAGTCATTGTAGAGATCAGAGATCAATATCAGAACAAGAGCAGGGTTAAGGTAACATTGAACTCCGCTGACGTCCCGGTGAGGGTCTTCGGAGTCGGCAAATTAAGGATGAATAATTTCCAACGGCCACCGGTGCGCAGCAGAGCCGGAGATAAAAAAGGAGCCCCGAGCAGGAGGGAGTTAATCCCACGATCTCTGTGCCCTAAACGCACAGAGCAAAGACTACATCCGACAAACAGCACCCCGATCATTATATGTAAAGATATTCATCTGTTTCAGCTGTAGGTGTCACAACCAAGTCATACAACAACAACAGCCTGCCTGGGGGGAAACTGCTTCAATGCTGCCTTTGCAGAAACAGCCGTGGGAACATCTCCCTCTAGTGGACACTGATAGTCAGGCGCACAACAGGCTGGAAGTTTGAAATATCCCGATATGAATAATCCGTAGAATGACGCCTGCCGTTACATTTCCGGGGAGGTGTGAATCATACTACGACGTAAGTTGCGTGATTTACAGTCTTTATACTGAAATTTATTATGTCCAAACCAACGTACTGTGAAGCAGGGTTGCCAATTCTCCCACATCTGGCGTGACACTCACGCTTTCTGACTCTCACGCAAGAAATCTCACAGCAATGTAAACGAGAGTGCAGACTGGTCTCGAATTGAAAATCTCACGTCATCTAGCTGACTCAAGTTAGCCAGCCTGGTGGAGCAGATCACAAGCCTGCAGCCATCATGAAGCCAATTTGAGGACAAGTGCTACTAGGCTGAGTAGTGAGAGATCAATAGGCAAGATGGCCTGGGAACAAGATCCTGGAGCCGAATCAGAGAGGGCACAGGGCTGTGGTGCACCCTGGGTAGTATACCAGCTCACTGCACACACAGGCATTCACTACAAGGAAATCCACATCCCAGAGCTGAGGCAGGATTCAGAGGCAGGATTCAGAGGCACGAGGCCACAGTGCCTCTCACTGAGCCCCTCAGTTTGAAGCAATGAAATGGCATTGTTTGCACAACACTGTGTGCTTTTAAAAGCACACGCTTAATTGTCAGCAATCATCGAATCACAAGTAATTAATATCTGCTGGTGCAATTACTCACTACCTGATTGAGACACTGCCATCTCCACAAACACGCCATCCACTCGCCCTGCAGCCTCCTGCAGTGACATTTGCGCTGCAGCTTTCTCAAACCCATCCTGAGTGACACGGTGAGCAGGCAGCCTGCTCGCCGGCGCCCCCTACCTGCGGGTCACCTCTAACTGCCCCATGGAGACCACCTGCTGCGGATTGCCTGATTCTGCAGCTATTTTCCTACCCCCCCCACACCCACATGATCACTGACCATGCTGCTGAATCCTTAAACCCTGCAGATACCTAAACTATTGAATACATTAATGTTGCTCACTGTTAAAACATGACCGAAAGAAGAGACCATTTCAGGACTTTCAGTATTCAAGCAGAGACAAAAAAAAACTGATTAAAAGTGTGCAGAGGTGAATCAATAAGCCTGACACCCCCTTAGCGAGAGTTTGCTTGCGTGTGTCACCTGCCTGCCACAGACCGGCGACCTGCTCACATTTCCCAGTGACTCAGCCCTGATTCAGGAAAGGGGTTCTAGGATACAGATGGATCTTACTACCATGGGAAGAGAATTGTGTCTTAATGCATCTTAAAGTCTAACTTTACTGATTGGTATAAAATTCCATATATATGTCAGTGTATGTCCTGGGTCATCAGATTCTACCAATCAGGAAAGGTATCATACTCGGTTACACGTAGTCTGTTTTAGTCACATAGAGGTGGAAACCTCAAAAGTAAAAGGGAACTCCAGAACGGTAATGCGTGGTGGTAGGTGATGTCACCGCTCCGTGACTGTCCCTTTAACACGGTACATGCACCGGGTCACAGCACCACAAGGGGGCAAAAACACCCAGTGTGACTGATGTGTGGGCGGAGCCTGCGTGATCCCATTTGGACTGAGAACAGAGGCTGTAGAGCGGATCCA
>JAODJX010000020.1:21200642-21220590 GCA_026776945.1 Isichthys henryi | reverse complement strand
TTAAGGTTGTTATAGTTAGCGTTAGCATTTTTCCCATAGAAGTGAATGAGCGGGCCCCATAAGGATAGGTATACCCTACATGCGTGTGTGTGTGTGTGTGTGTGTGTGTGTGTGTGTTTAGCTATTAGCAGATCTACGTGTACTTACTGTTCTCTGGTCAAAGGTGGGAGATACTGTGAATCCTGGACACGAAAACTGTTTCAGAAGTGGGTGAGTTATTAATAAATGACAATATCAATATCAAGGCTTCAGTTTTTAATCCTGTGGAGGTTGAAGAATACAAAAGGAAAAGGGGAACAGCAATTTCCACCTTATCTGTGCTCACCTTAGCAACAAAGGCTGCTGTTGTCAATGTTTATTGACTCTGTCAGATAATAAAAAGATACAGCTCACAGCACCTGGAAAGGTGGCAGTGAAAGAGGAAGGAAAAGCATTAATGCAGTTCTCTTCATCCTCAGGATGGTCTCTCCTCCTACACTCAAACTTCCTCCTTACTGCTCCTGAGGAAGGTCTTTCCTCCTACAGCCAGGTTCCCCCCCCTATCGTTCCTTCCCATGAATTTTCTGTAGATCTTGAAGTTATGTGACAAATCTGTATCGTTTAACAATTTGACAAGCATCGCACAACTTCTGACTTAAATACTATTTGTTTACACAAGGATTCTTAGTGTCACACTTGCACTGCCAAAAGACAGGGGCTCCAGTATACAGATAGATTGGAGGATTCCCTCCACTGGACATTAGAAAATGGCTCCATATCTCCATCCATTCATCCGTCCATCTTCCAAACCGCTTATCCTACTGGGTCGCAGGAGGTCTGGAGCCTATCCCGGAAGCAATGGGCACGAGGCAGGGAATAACCCGGGATGGGAGGCCAGCCAATCGCTGGGCACACTCACACACCAGTGCTCCATATCTCTTTCACCATTATTCTTGCCTTCACACAAGATCACATGGACCAGAGGGTTTTATTTCATAACAATCCAGCTGCCTTTATAGTGTTGTTATGGTAACAGCCATAACATTAATTTAAAAAATGACAAAGCTTTACATAAACTGCACCTTCAAAAACCTTTCACAGAATATTCAATGCACCTTCCTAATGCACTGATAGAACATTCATAAGCAACATATCAGTATACCTTAACATCTCAACATACCTTAACAGCTCTAGCACACATTGATAACAAACATATGGTTACAACAAACATTGTAATTGTATTGTGCTTGTTATTAATGAATATTAAAGCTGTTAAGGTATTTTAGGATTTCATGGTGCATATAAATGTTCTATCAATGCATTATAAATGCATCATGAAGGTAAGCTGAATGTTCTATTAATATGTAACGAATGCAACATGTACGGTTAATGTAAAGTGTTACTCAAAAATCCTTAGAACAGCAAAGTATGACATCAAGTCCACATTGTGTTTTAACAGATGATTTTTGCCCAAGTTCAAAATAAATTAAATTTTATGTCTTTAAAGACAGAACAGGCCCTTTGTTTCCCAAAGAAGAAAAAAAATCTGCTTACTTTATTGAGACAAGCTTTTTTGTTCAGTTTGTTGTGGGAGTACACAAAGAGGAGGTATTCAACATTTTCAATAATCTCTTTTCCAATTAGGGTCAGTGATCTGGAACCATTCCCGGGACACAGGGGCTGTGAGGCTGGCTACGCTCTGGGTGGGATTTCGGTCCAGTGCAGGGTGTGCACATAATCTGCACTCACTAATTCATCCAAACTCTTTGATCACATGTCCAATCAGGAGGAAACAGGAGGGCTGCATGCAAACTCTGCACACACATGGCAGTGTGATTCCCGAGTACTGAGTCACGCCACCACTCTGAACAATCCGAAATTCTCTGACTTTAAAATCAATACTGTCACATTTCTTCCTGACCATTCTCTATCATTGCATTTAATGAAAAAGAAAACACACGTTCCTGTATGGGATCCTTTCAATCCTGGGTGACATCAGGAAGGCTCTCTCTTACTTATACAAAACTGCCAAATACCATCTGTGGTTTGCACACAATGACAGGCTCATTTAATTACTGGCTTGAAAGTGAATAAGTTTTATTGGGTGTCGATTATTGCAGGGAATGATAAAAGTGAGCAGTCGCATTTTTGAGCTGGTAGAATTTCCCCGTAACCATACTGTATCTAGAAGAGTCCCAGAGTTTCTCTACGGGTCTCAACTCCACCCCCAGCGCTTGGGTCTGGGACCTACAGTCTGTGCCTGACCACACCTAGCCACAGCATGGAAACTGGACGGCCCGTGTGATTTCCAGGTGATGGGGCAGGTCTGCAGGGGTGTGATGCGTGATGAACTGGGGCTCCCATAACAGACGGCTAAAGGTTTGTGTGATGTAGCTACAGTTCATCACAATCACTCTCAGGCCACTACAGACTCAACACCACACACCGGTGTAGTATAATGCTGAGTCGATGTTTATTTAACTACTTTTAGAAATAAATGTAATAATTTTGGCTCGTTCCATGTTACATATGCAAGCCAGCTGGCTGTAAGATGTTGCAGGTGAAATAAATCTCTCTTACGTCAGGCGGAAGGCAGTTGACCAGGTGGCCCTGACTGGCAGCAACCGTTTACTTCCAATTGTCCTATCAGATTTCAGCTTGACAGCCCGGTCAGGGGTGGGGTACAGGACTCTTAACGAGTGCCTGAAAGCCAACACCACCGTGTGACGCAGGTGGAGGAGGTATGGGGCACACTATCTGGCGTGCGAGCGTGTGTGTGTGTGTGTGTGTGTGTGTTCGAGAGTGCGCCTAGCCGTGCTTACATTTTCCAATACAGCAGGGAAAGCCTCACATACACAGCACATCTTTCCATATTTAGATAGGATTTTATGAGATATTTCTCACTGTGGTTTCACCAATTTATTTAATTCATCAAAATGTCTTGGCAGACCCTGATAGAGTCTGGGCAGGTCACGGTCTCTCCCAGCTCACTTCACCTTCATGGTTACCATTTTATGAGCTTCGGTTTCCAGAAAAGCTGACCTCATCACTAGTTGCTCCGAGTTACTAACTAATATTGTTGACATTCAATGGCTTGAACAAGGGAAACGTATGGAACAGCTCGTTTTCAAGGTGTCTGGTGAATGAAACCTCCCACTGTCCTCAAACAAGCATCAGTCTATGACACACTCTTGTAATATAACGTCATTTATTTACTTTCACCAGTTGAATTCTTTTTGATTACAGTGTGGCCGATGCAAATTAAGCACATTTAGCATGTCCGAAGATGCCCTCTTGTGGTGTATATCGAAAGTGGTGGCACAAAGAGGACGGGTTTGGAAACACTGGTAGTGCAACATTGTGACTGCATGACGCCTTAAATGTTTTCGAAATGGCTTAAGTATAATCTGTGAGAAAATTTCTCCCTTATCACCGGACCCTCTAGACACTTTAGGACCATCAAGCTTTCAGTCACAGATAACGGTTAGAAGATGGGGACAATTGAAGGGGACAGACGTCCGACAATTTCATGGTCCCACTAACCACTATGCATTTTTATGTTTATTATTTGTGATCCGTTATTGTGGAATTCCATGCAATTCTTTGCATTCTCACTTTTTATTATTGGATAACTCTTCACTGTTAGTCTATTTCATCTAAATATATTTTACTGTCTAATTTTGTCTGTCTGTCGATCTAACCCAGCTTCTGCAGAGAAATATAGAATGTGTCACACATATAGCTTATGGTGGGAAAGTGCAATCATGGGACGTAGCAGCACCAGATGCATCTATCCAAACGGGTCTCGCTGAGAACAAGTGGGCCCCTCACTTGCATGAAGGGCAAAAGATGCTTACCCATAACAGCTGGGGATTTCGATGAACTGCTTCCTCCCGCCGTGCTTTAGGGGGTGCTAGTGAATCAAAGTCAGCCTACAGATGGGTCTAATATGTGTCCCAGTTCAGCACAGGAGGGCTGAAAATGGACAGTCAGCCAGAACTACAGTAACGCAAATAGGGAATAGACACCCCAGCAAACATCTTCTTCATTAACAAGTCCAAAATGCAACATAAGTGGGATAGAACTGGGTTCAGGATAAGCTGCTTTTAAGGTTCCTCCTCGCCGATAAAAGGGTTGTGTACTTTGGGTGAGTCACTTCAGAAGCTGTGCGTCTGACTCATCGCTAATCTGCTCCTCGCACCAGGGATGATGGACATCAGGGGATCTGAGGTGCGGCATCGAGACAGGGTGAACGGCAGGTGATAGGCTTTGAAAGGGCAGTGCAGTATATTAATAAAAGCACTGTGTGTACTATAATATCACATTTTACATACACTTATATTATATGGAATTTGAGAAAATCCCAGAAAAACACATTCCAATGGACTTAAACCACTGTATAGAGAGGAAGGACAATGTTTTACCCCTTTAGCCAAAAATACACCAAAAAGAGTTTATATACAGACAAAATCTGCTATGAAAACCAAATATTCCAGAAATATAACGTGTTTTTACAAGTGTCACGTCAAGTCAATGCAACCAACACTAGCTGTAAAAATATTTTTGCCCACCGGGTTTTTGGTTGCCGACCAGCGTACGAGCAGGCAAGGAGGAGTGGGGGCTTTGTGGTGCGATACTGTGTCTGACATTACTTTGACAGGGAAGATCCAACACCAACACCCTCACTACACTTCAAAGCCGGTGCTGATGGAAGAACAAACACAAGAAAGACTAGCCCAGACTGGAGAGGGAGGTCACACCCCAGTGCATTATGGGTAAATCTGCAGTGCTGTTGTGGGTGGGCAGTACATGGATCCATCTAAGGGTGATGAAATGAGTATTTTAGGTCCACCTCTGTGCTCCCCCCGCCAATAAAACACTTCAACAGACATTCAAGGTGCTGTTGTCGTAAACCAGTTGGGGGTGGGGGGGGGGGTCGCCCAGCAGAACTCTTAACCTGATGGTAACTGGTGATAGCAGCATGGCAAGGACACTGACTGAAGATCTGCTCTGGACATCAAAGCCCCCACAGAGGGATGTGAGGCGACCATCTCTCGGATACCAGGATAAGCACCCCTCACACGAGCAAAGGAATTCTAATTGGCCACTGGCATCTTGAAATGACACCAAAGAAAGAGCTCTTCCCCCATAACCCAGATGGGTCTTCAGTTATGTTAAACGTCTGCACGTGGACCAAGGTCTTTGTTTTGTGTCCACAGATTGTGAAAATCATAAACGAAATATTTTTAGTGCATTAAGTGGAACGCTCCATGCCGTGTAAGGACACTACAGGGATTTCTCATGCCGAGTCACCTTTACTGGCCTGGGTTAGATTTTTCAAAGCCTCGAGTGTTTTGAGATCCCCGATCAGGTCTAGAAGGTAACTGCAGGCAAAGCCAGACCCTGCGCACCTATTAGAAACCCCCCACCACTGCTGTCCTTCTTACCCATAGGCCCCTTCATCAGTTTCCTCCTTAATATACTACTTTATATTTGCAGCAGTTTGAAGCTTATTTTGGTAAGGCTTCTATGAAGGCTATATCTGTATGAATCTATGAACACATCCATAATGTATTACAATGCATTCATAAAACATTATAAACATGGCTATTAATGTTTTCAAAAAATGTATATTATGTCCATGTTTATTATGCATTATGAGTGCTTTAGGAAGCTCTCATCTATAATGCATTATAGATACTTTCATAATGCAGTACATCCTTAATTATGACGCGTTGTGAAGTTCTACAGTGTATTATAGATAACAGCTTCCTTGGAGCGTCTGCAGTATTATAATCAATGCTATAATGCATTATGACTGTCAGTAGAAGATGCTATAATGCTTTTTAAATCTTGTGCCATTATGAAGGAATCTATAATGTGTTAAAGTGTTACACTTTTTTCTTCCCGGGGAGCTGTGAGGGTTAAGGTAGGAGCCTATGGGCTCTCAGTTGCACTGCATTGGGTATATTACCGTACCTGGAGGGTGGGGGGCGGGATGCAGAATGATGGCCAGTAGCTGCTGTGAAGCTTCTCACTCCGATGCTCTTCTGCTTAACAGTGACTCTTGAAGGGTAGGATGAAAGTCTCTAAGTTTGGTTATAATAAGCAGGAAGGACCTGTGACAGAACAATGGCCCACTGGATGTCACTGTCACACCCTCCACGTCGGCACACTCATTCATCCTGGCGTTACACCAGCAGAACAGGCTGGTGCAGAGACTCCCCAGGACTTCAGCACTCGCTACGCAGAACGCTGCCCCTCCACCTGGGCAGCTTGTGAAAGGCAGGGTCATCCTGCCAAGCGTAAGACGTCTTCCAACCAACCATGAGCCGTAGGCCTGTGTCTATAACCCTGGCCTGGGGTCTCTTGTAGCTTTGTCATGAGGACAGCACAGAATGAGTTCAGAGGAAGTAAGCTGGTTCCTGAACACCAGTTAGACAAAACAATTACAACGACTGAAACTTCGGTGAATCGATCTTCCAGGTTCCACGCCAAGCTGAGATGGAGCCAAGGGCACAGCTTGTGAGCCTCATCCTGTGCTGAGGGTGACCTTTCTGTAAGCTGCTTTCAGCTCAGGGCTTAGAGCGAGCATAAAGAGATCAACAGCACCGACAATCACAATAAGAGACGCCGAGGCCAGAGCCCACAAGTGTGATAAATACATAAAATGAAATAAAACAAAAGAGATAAAATGAATGACTGGTGGAGACGGCAGAATCTTGTCCATGGATGCTTCAGCCCTGGAACATTCACCCTATTCTGTAGTTACCTTTAGTTTCCCGTGAGTGGTGATGCAATCTGAATGGGACTGAAAAGCCTTTTTGGTTGCAAAGGGTCTTTATTGATCCTTACAGTCTTGGCATTAGACTTGAAAAAAGGTACCTTTCCAGCTTTATAGAACATATGAAACAGCCCCCTCCCAAGAAAAAAAAAACGTGTTTGTGTTTGAAATAGCGGATAGTCATGGTACTGGAGGCTGACCAGAAAGCTGGGAGGGTAATGCTGCACTCACACAGCCTCCAAGCCACTCTGCGGGTCTTATTCAGGCTCTTTCTACCCCACATTCACTGATAGATACATGTGAGTATCAGGCCACAGAATAAGCCAGGCTCCCGAGCTGGTACTCACTGGAGAAGTGCATTAATCCTGCAATCTTTGGACTGACAAACGGAAAAAAAAACAATTCCTCCCCGACAGCCTAATTATTCCCAAACAGACAGCGATCATCCATGTGCCAGATAGGGAGTCCAAATCCATTTGCTAATTCCTCCACGGACAAAACTGGCAATTTAATTTATTTAATTTTGCCCCAAACTTTTCTTATATTTAACAATCAACTGACATCCAGCCTTGTGCCATGTTTGTAAGAATTAAACTCCTACATTTCATTGGCATGAACATGAAAACATTTTATTGTGAGGATACAAAAAGCATGTTTTCACAGCCATGGAAGCAGGAATATGGAAATGGTCCCCTGAACCCTCATGTGAGACGTCATTCAGAGCAGACGCCTTACAGCTGCTCTTAAACAACAAACACAATTCAGTCAGCTAGGAGCTACAGATTACTGGTCACCAAGACCTTCACAGCACTAACAATACTACAATTATAAATGTAGTTTAATTAAGTTCAAGAAATGACAGTGGTACCTTGAAACTTAATTCATTCCAGAAGGCTGGTCAAGTTGCAATTTGCTTAAGGCCCAAGTCGAATTTCCCCAATTCCCCAAGTAAATTAATTTAGCCTGTTCCAACCCCTCGGTTGAGGTATAAGTAAAAAGAAAATTCAACAGACCCCTTTGATGTCCTCGTTGGTCCAGTTAAGAGGGGTTCGAGTTCCAAGGTTCTACTGTATTAAGACCAATTACCTTAAAGGAATGAAGACCAGTGATGTATATTGCACAGTATAGCAAATAAACACCAATGTACTGTTTTACAGTAAGAAACAACCAGAAATATACCTGAGGTCCGGAGGAAGTTATTGTTAAGACTTCTGACAACTTGTATGATAGTACAGGGAAACGCAAAAAGGCCAATAAGAATAGGTGTGATGGGCAAGGATGAGAAGCTCAGTGTTAGTGGCTGGGTGTCTGTGATCATCTCCCGGTCCACTGGCTGGGTGGGGGTGATCATCTCCAGACCTGCTGGCTGGGTGGGGGGTGATCATTCCCTAGTCCACTCCCTGGATGGGGTGATCATCTCCCGGTCCACTGGCAGGGTGAGGCCACTCACGCCCAGCGAAGCTGATACCTCCTCAGCGGCTGGCTCTCCAGGTCCTGGTCCTCAGCCCTCTCTTTTAGCCATCGCTCCTCAATGAGAGCCACCAGCCTGTCCCTCTTGTCCACCATTCTCATCAACTCGCTGAAGACTTGGTGCTCCTCTGCCAACTCACAGGGGCTCTTCCGGGATTGGAATATGACCACGTCAGCCAGTCATGGCCGGCTACCATCCACGTTACACTGACATCCTCCGTATAATGTCTGACATTGAATCTACCTCCTTCCATTTGTTACTGGCCTAACAGACAGTACTGAAAGAGCATTTCCACCACACTTCAATCAGGCTGTTTCTCCCTATTTCTATAATAATTGTAGGCAGCTGGAATATCTATACTGCAGAGTTCCTCTTATCCATCCCAGCATGCATTGCATATATAGGGGGCTCTCTGGCCATCAAAGAACATCCTCTGGTGTAGCTCCTGTTGAAGTTGGCTCTGACTGTCCTCCAGCTCCAACTCCTGGGCACTGGCACACAGACGGTGATTTACTAAAACATAATAAGGAGCAGGTTTCTTCAAGATTGTCAGTGACATTAAATCTTGTTTATGTGACCCGAGGGTGGTGTGGTTGCTTCGTTTCTGATCTGCAGGCTTGTGGGTTTGTCTCCAGCCTGGGCTCTGTGAGCATGCGGAGTTTCAAGTGCTCACTGTATTTCTGTGGGTTTCTTTCCAAAGGTGGTTTATGTGGGTTGGTGTCTCTATTACTAGGTGCATGAGTGTGTGCCCTGTGGTCCTGTGTTGTCCTGACATGCCACTGGGACAGACCTCATGATGCTAAATTGCATGAACACTAAATAAAGATCAACAGATTAATGGTAGGACTCCTATTCATCCTAATTTTTAAAAACAAAATTAAGTGTCTGGGTTTTCTGGCCAAGGACAGAGGGAACGTGACGATCGCTGAGGTGCAACGGGGCTGAGTGAGGTGAAGTTGTGAAGTGAGCTGGGGTGAAGTGGGATGAGGTGGAGTGAGCTGAAGTGAGGTGAGGTAGAGTGAGCTGAAGTGAGGTGGGATGAGGTGGAGTGAGCTGAAGTGAGGTGAGGTAGAGTGAGCTGAAGTGAGGTGGGATGAGGTGGAGTGAGCTGAAGTGAGGTGGGGAGAGTGAGCTGAAGTGAGGTGGGATGAGGGGGAGTGAGCTGAAGTGAGATGGGGTGAGGTGGAGTGAGCTGAAGTGAGGTGGGGTGAGGTTGAGTGAGCTGAAGTGAGATGGGGTGAGGTAGAGTGAGCTGAAGTGAGATGGGGTGAGGTAGAGTGCTGATTTGTGAGTACTGAGCATGTTGTAACCATTGAGACCATCACCAGAAGAAGCAGTATAAAGAAAACAATGATCATGGATAACAAACAATGATGAACATAGTGCACTTTGTCCACAGGCCAAATGTAATCTACACCCCACAAACCCCTTCAAAAGTGAGTTGGCGTTAGTATTAGAAATATTTAACCTATACTGATATGGGTTAGGGTTAGTAATGTGTTTCCTGCAGTCCATAAACCACCTTCACCTCATTATCCAGAACTCCTCACAGTCACACTTACAAGACTACGAGGTCCGATTCGTACCGCACCAGCTTGTTTTTTTCCAGGACCAGCCTGAACCAGGCCTGCAGTGCGTGGGACGTGTCACACCTGCCACCATCTTCTAACAGAAGGACAGACTTAAACTCAGGCTCTTGTGTGAGATCACATCTGCATTTAACAAGGTGGGCGGGGCTGCCAAACCAGGTGACCGGCACTACAGCATAACGTAAGGTGTGAATGCTTGCCAAAACGATCGATGTGGTGAACAATGATGCATCCTTCAGGAGAAGTGAGACTCTTGAATCATCCATCCATCCATCCATCCATCCATCCATCCATCCATCCATCCATCCATCCATCCATCCATCCATCCACTAAAAGCCACCACTCAATTGCAGGGCAAACAGAATATCCCTCAGCAGGCAATTTAGAGAGAAACAGGGAAACATGCAAACTCGGGACCTGAATGCCAGAGGTTCATGCCGTCAGTACTGCCTGCTGAGCCTTGGCACCAAAATATTCCTATAAAGTCCATTACTGGGTAGCATGGTCCTTCAAGAATAAACAGTTAACGTGTTTATCTAAGATAAAAGTTAAAAGCAACAGTATTTGCAAAAAAAAACAATGTTTTAATAATATTCCACATTTGGTAGAAATTTCCTAAATCATTTTAAAGTATCTTCCAGACTTTCTGAATTAGTTTTTTTTTTTTTTTTTTACCAGGCCCGGTCCAACCCTCCCAGTGTGAGACCCTGACATCCATTTCAGCCAAATACATTAAACACTAAGTAGCGCCTCGGAAACAGAAGAGCTTTTCACTTTTCCTTTTGAAAGGGCCACTTGCTTTAATGACAAACACGAAGGCTCCTAAATGGCAAAATGTCATTTCTAGAACCTTTTGATTTACTCAGGAGGCCCATTACCGGTTTTGATGCGTCTCTAGCTTCGCATAACCACTTGGAATGCAAATTAAGGCCATTTTATAAACAATTTTCCTTGTAGCCCCGGAGGGCCATTAATTTTGCATTTTTGAGGCACATTAAAAAGCAGTATTGGCATAGTCAGCCACCCCCATCCAACAGAAGACTGCAGTTCTTTCTGGAAGAATGCTGCTCTCTGATCAGTGGGGACCTGCTGTCCTCCCAAAATCTCTTCTCATCTTCCTCAGTCCACCTCCTTCTCCTATCTCAGTCCTCCCTCAGTGGGAGACACCCCCCTGATGCCCCCCGTAATGATTCACTTGGAGCTCCCATAATTCAGCAGGACAGGTTTAATTTCAGCATCCATTTATCAGCACAGATTGACAGATCTTATTATTGCCAATGGCAGGTATCTCTCCTCTCAGTTCATCTTCACTCTCCTCACCTGTCTCTCCTCTCAGTTCCTTCTCCAGGGTGACACCCCTTTCCTCCAGTTCCCTCAGCTTCTCCTCCACTTCCTCCAGCTGCCATTGGATCACCTGAGCTCACAGTAGCAGAACATCACCATGCTCAGGATGGCAATGCTATCAAACTCCCGTCGCCCTGTCTATGACGCAGGCAGCAGGAACGAGGCTGCATAGGTTTGCTTGGCGGGGTCTCAGTTACAGGTGCCCAGCCTGATGCTGCACAGCTGGGGCCCTGGAGCACATCTGCATCTCCACCTGCATCACCCTTCACCTGCCAGCTGCCCACCTGAGCTCCTCAGTTGCTCCTGTCTGGCCACCTGCCTCACAACCTTCTCCTGTTTCCTCCTCTGTCTATCACTGGGACCCTAAAGGAGGCGAAAGACCTGCCATCACATGGTGCTCGCTACTGTGAGGCCCCTGGAGGAGCTGTGACATCACACTGCTCAGCTTATTACACCAATAATTAAACCTACTAATTAGGAGCACGAGTCCCACTTAGGCCACGGTCCACTTAGCTCTGGGTTGCGGCAGAGTATGTATTAGCTTTATAAATATATTGAATATATCGAAATATATGGCAAAAATGCAATTACTGTAAGCAACCCAAAGCCAAGGAGGTACTATTGTGATACAAGAATCACAAGGTCCCATGTCCTTCATACCATCTCATTTCCATTTCATGGTTTGATTCTCTGGGGTGTGAGGAAAGACTTACCTCCTGCCTTGAGAGGTCATTCTCCTCCTCACTGGATGAACCAGATTCACTGGGTTCATGGTATCTTTGGGACGAGGCTGTGGATATAGAGAGTGGCTCCATCACTCAGGTACCAGCAGAGTTCTGAGTCACAGTACCAGTCTTCAGGATCCACCGAAGGTACCTTTCTTCTTCAGGTTGGAAAGGATGGTGCAAGTGTCTGTTTGGGGGTCAACAGTGACCCCTAGTGGAGCAATAAGCAGCTTAAGCAGGAATGCTCTTCTGGAAGATCTGCAGCAAGGTCTGATGCTGGCCTCATAATAATGTTGAATGAGAGCCATATAGAGTCAAAGAGACAGATTAAAGGCATCCAGGAAGCTAATTACAGCTTGGCAGGCAGAACATGTGTGTTGGAGATATGCTGCTGTAAGACATTAACATTAACTTCATTTCTTAATGCACTATTAAGCTATACATTCCACTGAAGCTAAACACAGTGATATAGCATTCTGGATTAGCCAAAGAACTGTGGCTCATCCATCCATCCATCCTGGTCAGTGTTACAGGGGGGCCTGGAGCCTATCCCAGGCAGCACAGGACACAAGGCTGGGGTCCATCCTATACAGAATGAAGACCTGGGGGTGTGTGTATCTGAACAAGTTAGGATGCTGCACCTGTGTGCAGAAGGCTGACAGTGTGATGTCACTGTCGGACCTCTGAGCAAGACCCTAACCCCCAAATGCTCTAGGTACTGGCTGATCCTGCTTTCTAAGATAAAATACATAAATAATGCAAATAATACTTAATTTGGCTAATTCTCTGAAAGATTTAAGAGTGACCAAACCATACAGAAACCTTAACATCCCAAAATATGCTTTTATAAATAGAAGCGCGGAAGTGGTCCTCTCGGGGTTAACGGCCAGAGCCAGTCCCCTAGGACATGAGTTCAGCAGACGTATTAATAACTTCAGTAGAAACATCTGGTCCCACTCAGAGGAACTTGCTTTCCCACAACTCTGATTGGTCCATGACTGGATGGGTTAAGAGACCCATACCACACACACAAACGTGACCCAGCACAGCCGTGCAAGAAGACAAGGAGGAAGAAAGAACAGACAGAGAAGTGGAGAGTGTGGGTCAGGCAAGAGACAGCATGGAATTCTGACAGATGAGTGGGTGAGCTTAGAAAGACAGCTAAGCAAGTGTACAGACAGACAGACAGACAGACAGACAGAGAGAGAGACAGAAAGACAGGGAGAAACAGACAGACAGGCAGACAGACAGACAGACAGACAGGGGACCTTACCGGCTCTCGCCTTCCCTCTCCAGTGGTTGGTCTTGTGTAGGGTGGGATCTCTGGGTGTCTTAAAGCTTAATGGACCTGCACAGAGAGTTTGAGGGACACCCCAACATGAATTTCTGTGACAACAGAAGAGTTTTTCATGTCAGAAAACCAAGGATTCGCCGGCAAGTTGACGTCATTAAACTGTCAGCCAGCAGGGGGCATCTCGTGCCCAGAGTTTGGGCGAGATGTGAAGAACACACACACTCCAGACTGTGTCAGTGTAAACCCCCTGGGACCCCCTCACCATGTGGCACAGCCACTGGGAATGACACCCCTGGTCAAACAGAGAAGCACATTTTCACACAACAGACTCACACAGCCACGCTGACCCCTCTCCCCCCTCAGTTGCCAGCCCTCTAAAAAAGTATTATATTTAAATGTTGCACACTTTATTTTGCCCATTATAGTTTAGTTTTGTACTGTGTCTTTTGTATATGTACAGTGATGTCACATTTTGTGTGCTGAATTGCCTTTGGGATCAATAAAGTACCACTATTTATTCAGGGACAGGGGATTCCCTTTACAGCAGCTGTGGGGTGGGGCAGGGATGGGGGGCAAAAAAAACCCTCAAAGAGGTCACTTAAGCAGTTTTAGAAAGCCTAAAGGTCAAATGTGTGTGACTCAATAGGTTAGGATGCTCTGTCTGTCATCAGAAGGTAGCTGGTTTGAATCCCAGCCTCAACAGAGTAATTTTGGAATTAGGCCCCCAGGAGGCCCATAACCTCCAGTGACCCCAGGGACTGTCCAGCCCTGCCTGCTCAAAAAAAATGTACGTTGCTCTGAATAAAAGCATCTGCTAAATGAATGTAAATGTAATTTTACCCATAAAAGGTAAAAGTGGACAACGAGGCCGGTCGGGAACGGGTAGACTCACCACTGGGATTCATCCAACACTGGGAAATCCCCACGGAGGTGTCTATCCTGTTGGGAAGCACAAGGGAGAAGGTCTCACCCCCCTTTCCTCTGTAAGACTCCCAGAAGGCTTTTGCAGCATCTGACTTTGCTGGTTTCATCATCAGTCACAGCTACTTAATTACTGCCTAAGGCTTCAGCGTATCGCACGGCATCGAGAGCATTGCAGACCTTGTTCAGACTGGTTTCTCACAAAACCCGGACTCGAATATACTCACAACACCTCCGAAGGCCACGGAGAGACCCCAGGCTGGTGATTTTAAGAAGCAATGGTATGAAGCACAGGCGCAATCCGCACCCATCGTCCTTCCAGAAAGACCCGCAGCCCCGTTTGTCCCCGTCTGACTTCAGGGGTACAATTAGTTACGCAATCGGCATAGTTCAGTTTTTTTTTCTCCTCAGTAAAATGTTCTATTTGTGCTTCAAGGCTTCTAATCCAGCATGTCAAAGAGGCCACAGTTATTCTGTGTTTTACTAAGTGTAACATTACAGAAAACTGCAGCAAGTATATTCACCCACCTTGGATTTGTGTTTACAACATTGTATTGCAGTGAATTTTATTAGGATACTGGTAATTTATTTAGTTTTTAAAATATGTGGGGGGGGGGGGGGCAGTGGGCCCCTAAAAACAGTAAATGGGCCCGTACCTTTTCCCCACTGTGCGGCCTGGTGACAGTGTCACACATTAGGAATGCTTCTCTGCTGCAAGTCAGATTGAGATTTGACTGCAGCCAAATGCCGGCAGATCCTGGAAGGGAATTGGAGGGAACAGCGACTTGGGAGAAGTTTTTATTTATATTTAAAACAGTGACCCCAAACATGAAGCCAAAGCAACACAGGAAAATGGCTTAAAAATAACAAACTCGATGTCCCGCTGTGGCCAAGACAGAGTCCAGTCCTCCATCCAACTGAACATTTGTGGCAGGACCTGAAAATAGCCGTACTCATGGCCCCCATGTAACTCGACTGAGCTTGAGTAGTTCAGCGCTGCAAAAAATGAGACCACATTGATCAGAGGTATGAACTAAGACCTGGTGCAGCACAGACTGAAGGCTGAAATTCCCACCAAAGGGACCCCCATTAAATACTGACTTAAAGAGGCTGGATACTTATGCTACTTATTTTGTGTTTTAAATTTGTAATTACTTAAATTTACTTTGTAGAGATTTATTTTTCACTTTGATGTTAAAGAATCTTTTATAGCTGCTTGATGTCACAAAGTCTAATTAAATCCACCGTGACTGAACTTAGTAAAACAATAAAACACGTTTAAGTCTATGGGGGAGAAAACATTCTGTAGGCACTGTTCATAAACTCTGTTCTGTCCACTTGGCTAACAGTAACATGCTAGCATGTGGCTCTTTTGATATGGCCAGCCAGAGTAGCATGTTACTTACCTCAGCTGCTGTAGCGTTTATACTAACGTTAGCCTGTGTGACATGGCATCACACACTTACTGGTCATGCTGCTGTTGGAGGTGTCCCCTGTCTCTGGGGAGCTGGGTGGCCCCATCAATCTGGCCAGCAGCACGGTTCCTGCCTGGAGCACCAGGACAGACATCTGGCACATCAACAGGAATCGTCTGCCAGCTACCCTCACACCTCCCCCCCCCCACGACGCCATGTTAGACCTTACGTGTCTGAAGGAGACTGAAACCCTTCACACGGGCCAATCCCCCATCTGGAAGCTCAACCTGAAGATCTTAATATACCACCTGCAGTTCTGCCTAAATAATCCATCTGAAGCTAAGCAGGTTTGGGCCAGAACTTAGATGGGAGACCAACTAAGAAAGACGAGCTGCTGCTGAAAGAGGTGTTGGTGTGAATAATCCCATCCTGGTGCATGTCTACGGGGACGTTGTGCTGTCATCCTTCAGATGAGATGCAACACTGAAGTCCTGACTCTTTGAGGCCCTATCAAATCTGACCTCCTAATTATCCCCTGAATCTAACTGGTGAATTCTCTCCTTCCCCCCCTTAGATACTGTGTGGTGAGCATACTGGTGCAGAATGGCTGCTGATGCATCATCCAGGCAGGTGCTACGCAAGGGTGGTGGTTGAAGTGGCTCCCCGAAGCTTCTGTAAAGTGCTATATAAATGCAACCCTCATTCATTTTCAATGTGCAGCAGGTCCAGGTTTCTCAGCTACGAAGGACACAGCCTACTGGTAGCTGAAGGGCTGTCAAGATTTAGAACAACATCTCTGACAAGATAAAGCCAGCGCTGGTGAACACACTGTATATGAATGCCTGTCATTCCTCAGCATCAGTCCTGACAGGCTACATGATTGTTTCAACACTTCCATGCCTGGAAGCCTCTGAGAACATTAAGTGTGTCACTACACTACTTAGACACTACAGTCTGAGCAACAGAACACCTCTGGCTAGTCTATCTGACCAGAAGATCACAGTTCCCCTCCTCTTCTTATTTGAAGGAGCTGAAAGCCCTGAATGAGGATTAATGGGCGGGGGAACCTCAGGTTTAAGCCCCAAAGGGTAGGAAAGGTTAAGGGAAGGGAAGGATGAAAACAGACGCTGGATGAAAGTATGTGTTCACTTAAAAACCGACCACCTGTGCTGGATAAACAGAGTCCAAGTCTAGAGTCCCAACCTTCTGATGACCACGGACTGGGAAAAAATTGACATACCGGAGGATTACATACCATTAATAGGAAAATACCATAAACATCATAGCCTACATGCTAACTGAGAGGTCGACAAGTCTCAGTGAAAGACGCACCGGTATTTAAGCTTCCACAACAGAAACGGTAACGTAGTGCCTACTTAGTGTCATCGTGAGTTTATTTTTGGCAGTTAACCAACCTCTCCCCCAACCATCCAGCATCCTAGTGGACTGGCACTTAGGAGCCCCACGATCTTGGGAAATGGATTTCCTAAACAAATAAAACTGGCCTGCTTTCCCCAGCAGAGGCAGTGATGAAGCTGAAGCTGTACAGCTCACTGCTCCACACCTCCTGGCAGGCAGAGTGCAGCCTCCCTCCATGCTTAGCTACTGGAGCCGGGAGAATTACATTCTCTGCCAGTTTAATTACATCTCTCTCTCTTCCCCAACAGATACTATGGAGGGGGAGCATTCGTGTAGGAAGGGCGCAGGATGAAGAAGACTCAACATCCCATGGTCAACTCTGGGAAATCTTCACATCACCTTGCCCTGGATCCACCACTGCAGAAGCACCAACTGGACAGCTTCATCTCAGGCCAGTCAAGCTGTACTCAGAAAAAAACCCTGCACCCTTCCCATGCATGTCAGCCGACGGAGGAAGCAGGAGGCGTATCCCCTTCATTCGCAGCCAGAGATGGCTCCCATACTGCTTCACATGTACCTGAACCAGGTAACACGGTCACCTGTGCATTTACCCTGGTAAAGAAAACACCAGTTTGGTCTGGTCTTTGAGAGTAGTTGCTTGGGTCTGGTGTACTATGACAGCATGTAGTAAGAAATCTGTACCCCACCCCAATTTTTAAAAATATTTTTCTTTATTCACAATATACAAACTTTTAGAGATATGAGGAACCAACAGACCCAACACCCAAAAAAGTGTAGCTGGACTTATTATGAAGGGTGAAGGCCCTGTAGATGTAGCCTAGGAGACCATGGAGCCCAAGACCATATGTACAACAGTCAAGGACAGTGGCATCTGATCTGGTGAGAGTGAGGCTAAGCATGACAGGATGAGGCTGCAGAGGGCCAGCCAATGGGAAGGCCTGAGTGACGATGATGTCACTGCTAAAGTCACCAAGATGTCACTGCTAAAGTCACAATGGCATCCATATAATGTTTCTTGAGCTCAAGTAGATACTATCTCCGTGTTATCTTCAGCTTAAATAAAATAGTATACAGCTAAATAAAGCATAATAAAAAAAGAATGCACATTATTTAAATACATTTATTTTACACAAACATTCTAAATTATAAAGAAAAAATTAACAGGGTCTTATTTACATATACAGACCAGTGGTGGACACACAAAATGTGCAAATTCAGGATCTTCTGATCAATGACACCTGAACACTTCCACACAGATGGCAGCACGTATCCATGTGGGTAAAACGCAGAGCAGCTTTGGTACTTGGCAGAGGTCTGGGAGCCGATGGGGGAAGCAGGGATGGCAGTGAAATGTGTTAAAGGAGAGAGACAGGCTCTGTCGACAGGCCCAAAGCAAACACAGAGGCGGTAGGGGAACTTTGCTGCGATACTGAGATTAGAAACCATCAGTATGTTTAATACACGACCCATGCCACTGCTCTCAGAAATATGGCTTAGCATGAGGTTAAGGGCTAGCAGCTGTAGCACAATGAACCTGGACCGTGTAACAGGGAGCCCAACACCATCCCGCCGTGCACCTCCAAGCAGCTGGACACTGCAGGAGACAGCAGGACACGTCCCAAGCAAAAACACAGAACAGAAGATTAAAGGGGAGAAACGCGAAAGCTGTTGCTGTTCGGTTAGGATTTGCTGTTAGACCCATTTAAATACAGGAGAGCGAGAGCAAATGAAAGAACCCAACGGATGAGGGAACAGAAGCAAAGCTCACCAACTAGGAAATCTCACAATCAGGAGGAACGATATGTTTACAGACACACACAGGTGGTTTCAGGCCATGGAAGAACTCGGGGGCTTGGAAAACCCCTGACCTATGAACAGATCCTGTTCTTTATCAGATAATGTTTCAGTTGACTCTGGTTGGTATGTTTCAGTTGACTCGGAGGTATGAAGGCACATGTATATCGTAAACATACACTTACGATGTTCCAATGAAGGCCCATGTTGCAGCTGTTACATTAAAAACCACTTGGCATCAGTGTTTGGCAACAAAATCATAGCGATGCATACAAAAACCAGGAAACAGGTACGGCCCAGAGCTGGAAGTTCTGCCTGATGTTCTCCATCTCATTACAGAATATCCTCAAATCCTACATGCAGTGTAGGCGTCCCCATTAGGATTCAGCTATTGCCTAAGGGTTACGATTAGCTGAGATGGGTACTTGCTGCCCATAGGAGCTGATGTCGTCATCGGTTATTACCAAGGACCCAATGCAGCATGATTACAGGCTGCCCTATAATGTGCCTGTGTATATTTTCTGTTGAGCACTGTGTGAGAGGAAGAGTGGGGACCTAAATGCAACACTAAACCCCATCCTGTTTAAAGGGTGCTTCTCACAGCCACTAGGTGGTGCTGCGCTGCAGTGGCAGGGATTCAGCGTAAACCTGTGTGAGGACGTCCACTAGCACGGCCAGTAGGGGGACGCCCACGCTCAGCAGCTCGTACAGGAAGGCATAGTCGTCTCTGCGGGCCCTCAGGTGGCGATTTGCAGCACGCGCCACGCCACTCACTCGCCATAGCACCCCCCTGGGGTCACGGAGGAGGGGACGCAGGATACCTGGAAGAGGGCTGTGCTGGCTGCTTGTACTGGACCCTCCTGGGAACACCTGACCAGGAGAGAGGGGGGGCAACATCAGATTACAGAGACACACAGAGAGACACACAGACAGACACAGAGTCACCGTATTTATATTTCCATGGGGACTCGTCATTCATTTCTAAGGGCATAATCGTAATCCCAGCAATGATGACCCTAACCGCTATGCAGCCCTGACCTTAACCGTAAGTAACCAAAACAAAATACAAGACTCTTGGCATTTTTAGTTTTTTGATTGCGGTTAGATAATAATAATAAAAAAAAAAACGGTTCCCACAATAAAATAACAGGCTTTTAATCACATCATCTGGTTCCTACAATGTAATATATAAACATCCCAGGGGGGGGGGGGGGGGGGGGGGGGGGGGGGGGGGGGGGGGGGGGGGGGGGGG
>JAODJX010000020.1:21177591-21196251 GCA_026776945.1 Isichthys henryi | reverse complement strand
CCGCGCCCCCCCCCCCCCCCCCCCCCCCCCCCCCCCCCCCCCCCCCCCCCCGCCCCCCCGCCGGCCCGTGCGCTGGCTGTGGGTCGGGCGGGGGCGGCGGCGCGCCCCCCCCCCCACCGGGACCATCCCAAAACTCACTGGCACGATGAGGAGACGTATGCATATATGAAAAATTTTCACTCTCTCCCCGCATGGAGAAGTGGAGACTGGTGCAGAAGTCCACGTTCTTCAGCCTCACCTGATGTGGCCGGATGCAGGTGGTGCTAAGGTTGGGGTACCGGCTAGCTGGGTCAATGGTGTACTGCTCAAAGTTCTTGGTGATATTCTCAGGGGTTGTCTGAGGCAGTAACCTGTAAAGACTCTCCCTACAGTACAAACAAAACATGAGTAGTCAGATTCAAATACAAGGACCATTCACGCTGACCCACAGATAACTAAACGCCACGGAACGGAGGCTGAGAGCCACAGAGCATTGTAATATATGGATTGCAAGCTTTTTTGGTTTTTAAATAGCAGTATTGTGGAACCTTATGCCGCGGGTAAACTGAAGGCAGTGTAGCCACATGCTCAGCATGTCGTCACATCTCGACACTGACCTCTCAGCCAAGAGCTCCAGGGGCGCCCGCTCCTCCGCCCAACCTCTGACCATCCAGGCCGTGTCGAAGGCGGCCAGAAAGCCACGGGCACAGCCCGTCCCCATTGGCCAGAAGGGCTGGAGAGAAGGAGACAGCCAATCAGTAGAGGATACGTAAAACAGGGCTGCAGAAGCTTGTGCAAAATATCAGTACGGTTGGTGACCATGGTGGCCTCATACACTGGATTGTGACAAAAACCTCACCTCCAGCAGACTGTCCCCCACCAGCGCCACCAGCAGCCTGCAGCCGCCACTTTGCCGCACCAACGCTGCGTTCTCCGAGGCGTACATGCAGGTGAAGTCGAACATGGCCACATCGGGCTGCCCGTGGTGGTTGGTGGCGAAGTCCAGCGAGGGCAGCTGGTAGTTGGTGCCGTAGTCGGCGGCTTCGCGGGCGTATGACTGCAGGGCCTCCTGGTCCACGTTCTCCCCACTCAGGAGCATCTCCGTGTCCATGTAATCCTGGCCAGGAGAGACCAATCAGGAGAGGCCGAACTCAGAGGGAAGTTAAATCAGAAGGTCTGTGTGAAGAGATACAATGAGAAGCAAGCAGAGATGGAGAGCAGCAGACATGAGACATGAAGGCTTCTGACAACCCTGGTGTCCTGCAAAGCAAAGCGTGCACATCTGCGCAGACTCACATGTAGGATGACACCCTTATCTAGCAGACTTTGCTTCTTGGCCGTCATTACAAAGTAGTGGGTGTTATCCTTGTAGTAGACAATGTTCTCCAGGTCGATGCCTGCAGAACAAAACAAATTAGAACGTTCTTGTAACATTCTTCAGATTGAACCCCAGTGACCAGGGTGAGTGTTTAGGTTAACTTCTCCGCACTGCTCTATACCACATACTTAAAAGACAGACAATCAGTACCTGAGGACCAAGCCTGAAAGCCGATCATCTCAGACTGCACCTTTAATGTAAGGTGTCTCTGTTTAAAGAAGAAACAAACCAGAACCCTCCCCAGCTAACTCACCCATTTCATCCTTCAGGTCCAGAAAGAACTTCTGGTTGAAGATGAAGGCCACGCCACTGATCTCCTCCACCTTGGCTTCAGCCGTGGTGTTCCTGTTGATGAAGTTGGCAGTGATGGCGATGGCCAGCTTCCCGCGGAACTCCTTCCTCCTGAAACCTGGAGGTGGGGGAGTGATAGGATTGTTTAGGTACCAATTTCAAATGGGTTCTCTGAATTCAGGCCCCAAGAACGCATATCACATCAGGCCCCTGAATACTCTGTCCAACTATCCATTATCTGTAACCGCTTGTCCTACTCAGGGTCACAAGGGGCCAGAAGCTAGAGACTATGGGTGCAAGGCAGGGAACAACCCAGGATGAGGTGCCAACCAGACCAATCTAATTATATTCCAAAGTTTTTTAGGGCCCCTGCCCTTCTGGCGCTCTTGAAATCATGCAAACTTTACCCCTTTACAGTGGCCCTGCCTGGAAGATACAGAACTGAAGAGCATATGAATCTTCTACTGACTCGTTTTGTCTTTTGACAAAGACAGGGAGGTGCATTATGACATAACAGGAAACACTTTTATAAAAGGTGTTACATTAGCATGTTGGGAATTTTTCAACTATGTACTGACACAAAGAGAATAAGGAATGCAGACAAACATTTCTTAGGAAATTTTGCACAAGTTAATTGTATTAAAACTAATAGTCAAACCCTGGATAAGAGTTTACCGGAATTCTCAGAATGTTTCTTCTGAGGCTTAACAACATACTTCATGTCTCAAGCTACTCAACAGCCACCTCTGCTGTGGAGGTCTGAGCTAAAGGCACACAGAATACCTGTCTAATGTACTGTCAGAAGCTATGGGCGCCATTAAGGCCCTGTTGAGTATTTACACACTTGAGAGTGAATCTGCACAATAATTTCACACCATTAGCATACGCGATCTTATCCTCAGTTACGGTGTCTCATCTAATCTCCTGCCACATGAATCCAACAGGGTGCTTGTACAAGCTGCTGCACTTCCAAGGCCTTAACAGAGACCCATGTACTGTCATCTACATGGCATAGAACACAGAGTACTCTCATATCCTCGCTTTTGCTAGTTTGCAGCCCAGGAGAGCTTCAGCGTTTCCTCAATGGAGAATGAGCCCCAGAACAGCTTTCCAACTCCCTAAAATCACTGTAGACAGCCCCGCTGTTGGGGCCTTCGCTTGCTGGACACCATCCCGGTTCTCCATGCACGGCGTCCAGCATGTCTCAGGGGTACGACCTTATCTTAAATTCTGCCTCATTTTTTGGGACTACTGGCCGCTATGTTTACACCAAGATAGAAAAGCCCCCAGTCCACCCAGATCAGTGCCTCACGAGGGGGGGACTGCTTCCTTCTTCACTGTGGACGTCTTCAGTGTACCATGCGGGCTTATTAGCCATATGAAAGACTGCAGAAGCTGCCAAATGTGGATTTGGGTGAAATGCTGCATTTCGACAAATCAGAAAGACATGGACACAGGCACTAATATCTGCCTTTCAACTAAATATGAAAAAACATGTGGAAACAGTCAGTAGATGAAGCAGCATTAGGCGGTTTTACCTTCTAGAGTCTCTTTGTGTCCACTGGCCCCCACCAGCACGTCGAAGCTGAAGTCTGACATGCGATGACCCACAGGACGCATTTCTGCCCTCCAGCCAGGCCCTGCAACACCACGCATGAAGGGGTCCTAAGAGAGGCATGTACTGTCCCCCTCGCCAATGGCCCATCAGCTACCAAAAGCTACTAGAGGGGGGGTCACCTTAAGATAATCCAGCTCCCACTCGCCACACTAGGGCACCTGAACAGCCAGCATGCCACACTGTGGCTGGCTGGCTGATCTTATCAGCTCTGCATCAGATCTACCTCGGACAGCTGTTTTCACATGACACTTGTTTACACTCATATAAACAGTCACCGTATTTTACCAATTTTATCTTGTTCGGGTCCTATGGTACATTCTACCTACCTTTTACTTGAAATTTGCTTATTATTGCACATTGTGTGGAGTAGATTGCAATAAATAACACGATACAACCTGGTCCTTTGACATGTCTGTTGTTTACTGATGCTACTATTAAGAGTGAACCAGACAGTTTTTAATTGTATGTATATTCCAAATTAAAATTTACCCACACTGAAGCGGTAGCCTGCCCCCCACCCCCCGTCATGTGATCAGTCATGCCAGAAGTTGCACCCCACAGGGTGAATCTCAGTATGCATGCTTGACCATACTTGCGTTCTTGTACAGGGGACAGTAAAAGCCACCAAATATCTTGCTCCACCCCAAATATCAAGGATACATGGGTTGTATCCTCTCCAAATGAAACCAATCCCACGATTCATTGCGCCCCAAGTTCATTCTAGGTGTGCGAGTTAGCAAGACCCTTCTTGCCAAGACCACAAGTATGGTTTTTGCCTTCAGATTGACCCAGGGTCTCCTCAGAGGTTCGCCCACCGCTCCGGGGCCCCGGCTCACCCTCTTGGCCCAGGTGTTCCGGCGGCTCTCGGAGCCTGATGAACTCCACGTTGACGTGGACCTCCACAGCGATGAGGAGGCACACCTTCAGCAGGATGAGCTGCAGCTGGCGGATGCCTGTCAGGCCAGAACAAAACACCAACCCTAAGACCCAGAACAAACTCAGATACATAAGCCCACCTGAACGGGGACTCTGGAGGACTAAACCACACGTAGAAACTGCATCAGTTGTATCGTTTCAGATTAGTCAGACCCTTATTAGCACTTTATTTTAAAAATGCAAGCTTTGTTCCTGCTCTTATTCACATATACAGGCAGGGGTGGGTTTGATAATTCGGGGACCCCATTCAAAAAGTCACTTTAGTGCCCTCAACTACCCCCTCAGATGTCTCAAGAACTACATAAATAGCTAATGAGCAGAGCATGTTGCTTCAGCACCTCCTAAAGAATGCATTTATATAATATTTAGTGTAATGACCATTTGTGGCCAAAAGGAGCAGCGTTTAGACAAGTGATTACATGCTACAGAGAAGCTGGAAAAACATGCAAAGGACAAGCAAGGAGAAGCCCACCGTGGCCCCAGAACCACTCACTGATGTGGTCTATTGCTCCAGCGCAGAATTTGCCGTAGAACTTTTTGGCGCCAAGCCCACGCAGGTCATGGATGGTGTAGGGCCACAGGTGCAGTACATTGTTCCTGGAGAAGGTGTCCCTCTTCTCGATCAGCACCACCTTAGCCCCTAGAAGTGCCAGCTCGATGGCCGTCCGCAGGCCACAAGGGCCTGCACCGATCACCAAGCACTAGGGGGCGGGGGGGTGAAACCGAAGGGGCGTTGTTAGATATAAAGCGGTAGTGCCCCCCCATCATTACTCAAATAATAAAATTCCTTCCTTGAATGCCTGTTGCATGTATGGAATGTACATTGTATTGTATTAACATTCCTCGGTCAGTATCAATTTGAAATAATGCTTATTTTATAACTTTTAGTCCCGTCATTACACAACCCTGATTTTTGTTTTGCGTGCAGATTGCTGCGAGCGCCGCAGTGCACCGGCTGCGACATGTATACTGCGTTGCACCTCGCAGTATACAGACACACATGTTGCATGCCTCAGCTTGTATGTTGGGTTCAATTGCATCACTTTGATGATAATGGGAAAAGAATTAATTATTTCTAATTAATAATGTCAATTTAAATCAAAATTTATTTGCAAGTATAGCAGCGTGTTAAAACTTGAACATAGGATTTTTCTGGGGCACGTGCCCCAGTAGAGGGTGTAATGACACCCGTAAGTGGGACTCGGGCTGCCAGGAGACGGCCATAGGCGAAAAAAAAACACACCAGAAGTCAGTCATGCCCTCCTAGATGTAAACATTACCGTATCTGAGCAAGATTACAAGGAACAAGGAAGCAGTACTTCACACAAAGACTGGTGACATAAGGATTAGCTCTAGCAGTAACAATAGAATTAACGTCTAGAATTTTGTCAATTTCAAGAGTTATTGTGAGTTATTGGATGTTCTGGAACTTAGGCAAACTGTAGAAGAGAAGATGCAGCATCAAACCTCTGTCACAGCCCACCCGACGAGCCGGACTGAAGGTCAAAACAAGTCAGTAGAAGATGCACATGACCAGCCTTCTCTACTCAATGGGTCAGTAGGGTTTCAGGGGCCAGACAGACACATTGTGTAGATCCAGGAAGACAACATCCAGGCTTTCAGGCCCCCATACTGCAAAATGTATGCATGCATCTCAGGCAGCCAGCTGAATATTGCTGATGTCTGGCAGGATATGGATTAGCGGGTGTGGCTAAGGGTTAGAGGACAATGCCTAGAGCTATCAGAGGCAGCTGTATGTGTTGATAGCACAGCTTAAACGGCAGCTGCCTATCTTGCTGGACAGTACCTTCCTGTACGCAGCTAACCCACAGACTGGATTCTTCAAAAATGCTTCTCTTTCCTGTATAGGAAGGGGCTTCAGGCAGCAGGAAGCCCCCACCCCAGCTCACCAAAAACCATGTGGCAAGCAGGGCTGCAACTAATGATCATCAATGATGCCATCAACCAATCATTGTTGGCCTACCCATAAGCCCATCAGCAGCCAGATGTGTTCTCACGTAGAACGAGGCTTGGTGCAATACCACCAGTGTAACGGAACCAGCCCAGCTTCTCTTTCTTCAGGTTACAACTTCTGTTCAAGGAACCCCTGGCATCCAGCAGTGCCAGGGCTCCACAGTCGCCGAGTGAAAGCCGAGCAGACCACGGCAACACGTTGCTAACGACCGTCGCCACAAAGGAATCGTTAGACTGTAAACTCATTACGAGTCTAACCCTGGTCTACAATTGTCCGCTGAAGGCAGCACCAGGCAGACCAGTTAGTCTCAGTACAACACACACACACACACACACACACACACACACACACACACACGGAAGGTTCAGGTTCAGAAAGTATAAATCCAGACCAAGATTTTGTTCCAACCAACCGGGTGAGTACTCTGTGACTGTCACTCTTTATACTCAACTGGCTGGTTGAAACAAAATCTTGGTCTGGATTTGTATTTTCTGAACATGAACTTTCCACCTCTGCACAGCACACGTTCAGGCCAGAGTGAAGGACCAATCACAGGACAGGCAGAAACATTTATCTGCAATAGCAGCAAGAGCAGCAGGAACCTGCGGAATGTGGCCCTTAGATGGTGCCATTTGTCTGCTTTCTATAATGCTGCATTCTGGCTTCTCCAGCCCCAGGAACCACAAGTTCATAGAATCGGAGCTTGAGTGACACGCGAAGCACCTCCATGCCAGCGCACAAGTCTGCTCAGGGTAGGGGCTCCAGTGAACAGCCTTACTAGACGCCTCACTAAATCCTTCGTTTCCATTGTGTTTCAATAAGCAACGTACGTAAATATAAAAACATAAGCATTAAACAAGATCACTTTTGCAAGGTCTATTAAACTTTTAAGTGTGGCTCTTCAAACAAAGACCTCTAAGAGCCCCCAGAGGAGGGCGAGTGTGTATAGGACCTGAAGCACTCGCACAGCCCAGGGCTGAAGGCTACATCTAGACTGAAATCTCACTAGTTTCGTCATCAAACCAGCTCTCCAGCTGCTCTACCTAAATGCAGATGCCAAGTATTTTCCCTACATGCAAGTATTAACTTTTATGGCATGTGACAGAACAGGTCAGAACGTTTGCTTCACTCCAGGCACTGGCTTCTTTTAGAAGCAAACTGAGGTCAAACTTGAAAACGAACGCCATAATTATTACAACCCTGACAGGAGATTCCAGCTAGGGCATGAAGCAGTGGCTGAAAGGGGAAACCCAGACAGACATCGCAGGGACACGGGCTCAGCACAACGCGTCATCTGTGATGGGTCTTCTCTGGGCTATTTGTTAAAGGGGGTGGCATAAAAGGGGCCATAATTTATATGGAGGGGCCATCCTTATCATTAGCCAGTGATATACTTTGAACTGGCGGATTACAGGGGAGGGGCACTCTAGGGTCTAATCAGCTTTCACCTTATGGCCCCGCCCCTGGATTTACTCATTGATACTGTCTGGACTGGTCATGTTTCTCACCCTCCTTCCTACCTTAGTCCCCACACAAGCATTCCCTTTCCTGTACTCCTTGTGGGCTGCCCTCTTGTCCAGCTTGCTCCAGAGGGCCCGGGCTTTCCAGGAGGTGACCCCAGCCTTGAGCCTGCTGTAGAAATTCCTGTGGTCCAACGGATCGAGCTGCAGATATCGGCAGAGGGCGCCAAAGGTCTGCAGGGTGTCGAGGCAGGTGGAGGCTTGGAGGAGCTCCTCAAAGAGTTGTGCCGCCCGGGAACAGCGTTCCTCCTCCGTCTCGCCCATGGCTCCCGCACCAACTCGGCTACGCTCTGACCTCGGACATATCCTGTCTGATCCAGGGGAGGAACATTGTTAGACATCAGCTCAAGCCAATGGGATGTCAACACATGCCACAACGTTAGTGAGGGACACTGAAGCCACAGAGCCCTACGTGAAACAAGCAATGCAGTAGAAGCACAAGCTACAATGACGGCAAGTCGCTGGTTGAGGAAGAGGGTGTTTACCACCCCTCAAACCGCGCATTTGCATGGGGCCCCTGAGGTTTGAGGGGCCCCTACTGACCAGAAATAACCACTACACTGATTTTTTATGTGTTTCATATAGAGAAAATTCTAAAGTTGAAACTTCAGCTAACCAGCTAGCTAGCTACAATATCCCAACTTGCTGTTTATTTAGTTTTTGAGTCAGGACCCCTAGAAACAACAAAAATCAACCCCAGAACATTTGTTGAAGCCTCCCCACCCATGACAAAGTCTCATAATAATGATGTGTGGTAGAGCATGGGTAATGCACACAACTCACATTCATTCATAATTCATTTTTTCTATTGCTTCCATCACTGGAGTCCCCATATTTAGTAAGGGCTATAAAACCAAACCAACTAGGATCTCACACAAATTTAAAAACTCACTTGCCCCTGATGTTCTGAATGAGGGACCCCAGCTACCTTAGACCAGTAATGCCGTCTTTGGCAGGCATGGTGACAGATATCCAGGTTCTCCCATGTCATGAAAGCATGATTACTAGGCCACAGTCCTCTCTGACTCAATCCCACATCACAGCCAAGAGCAGCTCAGCCTAAACCCAAATGTCCATGTTCGGTCATGAAGCAAACAAACAGTCTAGACAGAAAAAAGCAATTTCAGTAGCAGCACCACTAGCTTTGCCGCTAACTGAGGGATAAAAACCAACACAACGCTGACCGCATCGATATCGCAAGGGGACTTGACACCATCCACATGCTTTGCAAGTGGGCCAAGTTCAAGCCAGAACAGGCTAACTTCTGACCAAAGATAGTTGGGCCCGTACAGTATGACAAAAAAAAAAAAAACGTTTAAAGGATGAATCAGTTATTAAAATAAAAGACCTGCCCAAGTTTCACTTAATATAACTGGAAAAATACTGCGTTGGTATGTCAGTATTTAAGCTGAATATTCAAAAACACACAACAAATAATGAAAATCGGGCAAAACTAAAAAACAAACAAGAAAATTATCAATTCTGATCAGGCAAGATGAGAGCAGAATATAAATCAGTCTGTCTTGTCAAGGCAAAAATGATTAACTTGGTCAAGGCCTATTTCATAAATACCCAGTCATATGGACACCTCAGCCCACAAGTATTTCAAAAGCTGCAAATAAGGGTTGACCACAACTCTATGCCTGTCTACTGATTCAACCAGGAGGGCTGGACGACCCTGGTTTTTATTACACATCTGGCAAACGTAAGGCAATCATTTCTACAATTAAAGCTTTATCATCTGAAAACATCGTGGTAAACAGTCAGTAAGAAACATTCAGCCCGGATCCAACACCCAATGTTGCAAGCGCCAGGGAAATCAACACGGCGCCCGGAACATTCCAGCGTCATCTGCTCCAACAGCTTTCAAGATGTCTCCATCCCTATGAAACATACAGATGTCACGTAAATAAAAATATCCCTCTACAAATCAGGCATAAGTGACTGCTGTCCATACACTACGCGGTCACGGTGTGTGGGTGCGACCTCGCGTGTCACAGCGACAATGCGTCTGTGTGCGTGCCCTCCGATGGGGGCAGCTCTGCTTTCCCTTCTCAGCATTTTATCTCATTTTTGCCCCCTCAGTTAAACAGTACCATTATTGTTACCCACAATGCACTTTGCTCTACGCTCCATGGCCAAACAGCTGAGTATTCAGCAGCATGACCGCCGAGTTTTCCCGCATTCTCTCTCTCGCAAGTATCAGCTGATTCTGGGAGCCTGGAAACATGCATATTAAACGACACCGTGAGAGACGAGGGAGCAAAACAAAAAAGGGGGTTCTCTGCACGTTAATTAAAAAAAATAAAAATACACTCGTGTAAGTGTTAAAGAAGTGCCAGACATCTATGGAACACCAGACAAGCAGCCTGCCCAGGACAAGAACCCGATAAACAACTGCAGCTAAGGTGGGCTTAGGAAATTCCGGAGGAAATTCCAGAAGGATGGAAAGGAGAATGTGGTTATAGCCAAAAACATAAATAAATAACCGGAACGCACTGTTTGTCCAACTCCGACCAGGCGGTTCTTAGCACACCATGCTCTGGCAATGTGTTCCAACTGGAAACAGTGGTATGATGAGCAAAGCCAAACCCTGCTAGCTCGCACGCCCTGGTCACATGACCACCAAAATATCCGTGCTTGGGTGACCTACGCCAGTCTATGAGCGCCACTCCTTATTCATTGTTGGCTCTTTTCTGACACACTACTCCTTCTGTATGGCACATTCAGTGGGTTGTAGTAGTGCCCAATTTGCCCCATACTGGGCACACAAGCCACCCCACACACAAGCTCAAACTACATGATCCCCCAAACCAGGAACGCACATTTAGATCGTTAGCATCATTGCTAACATCACCTCCAAGCAAGACATACATATCCCTTCAAGCAGTGGGCATCAAATGTAATATTTCCAACAAGCAAGACATAATTTAACTTGTTGGCATCACGGTAAACACCACCTTTGAGAAGATCGTGGAGGCACAGGGGCACCTGTCAGCAGAACGTGCTCCCACATAGACTAGGGAGACCCGTACAGCACAGAACACAGAGGGATTACACGTTCTGAAAGGGCATCCACCCCAATCGTAAATCCACAGTCAGAAAAGTTTCTGCACAGCCCAGAGGATCAACAGAATAGATGTGCAGGTCACTTCAGACCAAATAGGTCGTTCAGGATATGTTTGCTTTTCCAAATAGTTTAAAACAGCACACCGGGAAGTGATTGAATCATCGGCACATTATCTGTTTGATTAAAAAAAAACTTGCAAATTGTTATTACAATAAATCACGTTAATAATATATAACTGACACACGTTTGTGTTACAAACTATAGACACATGCACCAACTCGACTGAGGCTGTTAAATTATCTGCCGTTGCCTCCGAGGTTTCATTTGTACTCCATCCGCTGAGAAAACACAGATAACTACATGATATCCACTTTTACTTGTGATTCATCCAAAAGCTTCTTACGATAAAGAGACTGACAATAAGGCAGTCCAGCTCAGTGGTCGGCAGTTCGCTGTAAACCCCGTATCCATGCTTTCCCTTCTCTACCATCTATACGTTATTCGGGTGATGTTCAGCTACTATCAACCGATTGCTTTAAAACCACGTCTGTCTCCCAGCTGTGACAAACCACAAATGACCATTCAGACCATGTTTTACTGATGTTTTCCTATTATGTGATTGATAAGGGAGAATAAAAACTTATATCCCACACATATCGGATCAAGTGTTTTAGTATTCAATAAGTGGCGCCAACTGAGCATATTAAGAATATAATAAACTTTGTTAAAGCATATGTATGCAAAACTATCGCGTTTTATTGGCTCACAGTTTTATTCATGAACTTAGCATAAATTGGAGGTTTGGGGCAAATCAGCCCCGAATGAACATGGGAAGTGCTGGCCATTTTAAACTTAATAATTTAGGGGTGAGGGTTCACAAACGAACCAGTCGATTTCTTACTAACAGGCGCAGGCTGACGCTCCTAAAGGTGTCAAGCATGATTTTGCGTCTTGATGATGAGCAAGATCATTAATATTACCCAAAATGCAGAAAACCGGAGTCACCTTACTCACCTTATTCTCCAGAATAAATGAATTCTTCTCAGGGTCTCCAGTGTCCTTCAAACGAGGTGTTCCTCAGACCCTTACCGGGACTGACAGACTGCTCCCGCTTAAGGTCCGACTCCCTTCGAAAGGCGGCGCTCCGGGAAGCGCCCGTCCAATCGCGAAATAACAGCCTGCGCCTGGTACAACTATCGCAGCTTTCACGGAGCACCGGTTTGGTGACCTTAACCAACATGTATATCATCAGATACAGAAGTTTTATGGTAACGAGATCAATCACTTTCAATTGATAATTTCAATTAATTGCACAAGAAGCAGTAATTCATCATTCTTTATGCTAATAAAAGGCAAGTGAGCGTGTTACAAAACAGGAGGGTTGAGACTCACTTACACATTTCACAAACTTAAGTAAAACATTTGTTTTTGGACCAGAAACGCACAGCGAGCTGCGGAAGCTGACTGTGCAGTTAATCACTCACCTACGCTATCACCGTGTCTGAAATATCATCAGACCGCATTGTTTTCATGATGGAATTATTTTCTCCAAGCAGAGGAGACAATTAAGGCAGTTGATGACTGAATCGTTTCTGGGGTTATAGTCCGGCAAATCACGTACAAAAGTCAGTCACGCCCTCTAGTGGTAGCTGGGGGTTTGAACAAAAATATGAAGTAACATCGCTGAGATGATGCTGAAGCCTGGTTTCTATAGTTTTATTAAACTTCGTTATGTTTCAAGCATCCATCCATTTAACCCGGTTGGTTGCTGGTAGGGTGACAGGATGCTATCCTGATCAGTTTTAGTATCCCCGCCTGTCACGCGGGAGACCGGGGTTCGATTCCCCGACGGGGAGAAAGCTGCGTTTTTATCTCCCCCATCATTGGCAACATTGGTTAAGCTCAATATCTAAGGACTCGTACTACGATCATGACACAAACGATGAAGTTGCAGAAATACGGCTGTGCCTTGCTGAACATATACGTACCGCTTCTTCCTGAAGAATGCCAGGCAGGCAGCGTAAAACCTGGCATCACACCTTTAAAGAGGACTTATTGGCAACTAACATTAAATGGGAAGAAATGGAGGACATTGGGAAAGACAGAAGGCAATGGAGAGAGCTTGTTGACCAATAGGTACAATGGCATAAGCGGTCCTAAGTCTAAGTATCTTTTATCATAGGATGCAAGCCTGGATGAGCAGTCCGACCATCTCAGAGAACAGGCATATACATCATTACACACCATGGGCAACTTACTGACACCTAACTGCATGTCCCTGAACTGTGGGAGCACATTTCACAAAGCTTGGGTTGAACATGCACGTACGCACAGACACGCGCGCGCACACAACACAGGTTTATAATTACGAGGTATATCTTTATGGGGACTCTCCATTTCTATGGGGGAAAAGTCTACTCCTAATATGACAACCTAGAACCCCTACATTTTTAGTTTTTTGACGACATTTACATGAAAAATGGTCCCCACAACATCAAAATAACAGGTTTATCATCACATTGTCGAGGTCTCTCTCTCTCTCTCTCTCTCTCTCTCTCTCACACACACACGGTGAGATGCAAACTCCCAGCCCTGAAGACGTGAGATGTGCTACCTGCTGAGGCACCATGTGTACAAGGTTCCTGTGTCACATACCCACCTCCATAACCTATAACTAATTATATCCAGCCCATTAAATCAGTGACAGCATCTCCTGCTGAAGAGAGAAAGCAGGAAAGTGAGCTGGGGAGGTGTGAAGTGTGAGCCTCTGTGGGTATTTGAAGAGCCAACCTCATCTGAGGTTTGGAAAATCAGTACTTCATACGGAATCAAAGCACCCTCTCCAGTACTTATATCTCTGGAAAAGGCTCTAATGGAGACTCTAGGTGGATTTAAAGGGATATACTTCACACAGCTGCCGTGTTTGCCAGAGAAAATAATCATCAGAATCATCCCTTCAAACACAGAATTAAAGAGACACATAAAATACTGAAAACACCGCATTTCCACTCAAATGCAGAATATAAAATGCATCAGAGCGCCAGTTTAAATCAGGATGATGAATGCAGTGTTTTTTCTGGTCTCTTATTTTTAAGCCACAGAAGTTCTTAAAAAAAAATGCAGAAGAATGTGTCTGTGACCCCATTTCCTAAAAAAGTACAAAACCAAACAGCAGCAGGTCCGCAGACTACAATCACACAAACAGTTTTATTCTTAAAAACACAGGATACGTAAGAAATGCAATTCTGAAAATTGTGGGAAAAAGTGCAATACGAGTCGGCTTACAACATAAACCATCTCCCGGTCGATCCTTTAGAAACGTCTTATGTTTTCATAAGCAGGATTTCATAGTTACATTAACATTCAAGAAGATGTAATTCATGAGAAGTGTGACATTCACCAAGGTGCAGGGGAACAGCGATTGCAGTGACCTCTCTCTTTGGGCAAAAATGGGGAAAATTAAGAGCACCGTCTGTTACATGAGGGCTTTAACTTCTTTCTAACACTGACTCTGTAGACAAAGTTCACCCAGACATCGCCAGCAGACGCCTGACTTGCCCAGGCATCCTCTGCACTGGCGACCAGCATGATCAGCAGGCTGTATCCAGCATGAGGGCCCAGCCAGCCCTTACAGAACCCAGCCCAGGGGGCAGGGGGCAGCTGGGGTGTTTCTGGGACAAACCTTGAGCTTCACTAACCTTCAAGGGATGCAGAATTGGGGTCTACAAAGGCCCAAGGCCTCGGAGCACTGTGCTTCATGGCTGGAAGCTTGGAGCAGCTGTCATCCTGCAGATCCCCGAGGTGAGACAGCAGAGATGGACACTTACTTTCCAGTGGGATGTTCTCCCACATGCCCCTAGAACAGCTTATGGGTGTGTGTGGGGGCGGAGGTGGCGTACTGCGCATATGAGTCCTTAGAAATACCCCCCAGGTGACAGCATATTTTAACCAATAAGTGACAAGCGGTGAGTCTGTGGTGGAAATCCGTGATTCCAGAAATACAACAATACAGAACGGAAATGAGGCAGTTAAAAAACATATATACATATCTATATGCATACGAATATAAAACAATACATATCAGCAACATATCAGATCATAATGAAAGCATGGCACAATATATGACAAAGGAGGGAAGTACGAGGCCTTCATACTGAACAGTTGATATAAAAATGGCCAGACGGTAGGAATGACAGACTGTGGTTCCATGTTTACATCGTCGGAAAGCACACATTAACGACAAAAGCCCTGCTGTCTGAGCGCAGCGGGCTTTGGGGGCGAGCACCACAAAACACAGCACCCTCCATCTCCGGGAGGGGTGCTAAAGTCACCTCCTTCGAAATCGGTTCCCACCGGCAACCAGAGGAAGCCTCTGTCTGTTGTGTCTGTTGGAAGAGCAGTCTTCGCGAGTGAGCACCAAGACTTGCGGACGAAAAAAAAAAAGGTAATTTATTCCTAAGGCTGCTCTGTTAAAATCGCCCGTCTCACTTCCTGAGACAAAGTGAGTCAGGCCAGACGATGTCCTCAAAGCTTGATACGAGTCAGTCCATGCAGCCTGTCGGACGGTCAGTCCACATGGCGCATGGGCTCATGCAGTGGTGAGGGTGTTCAGGTCCTTCATCAGCCCCTCCAGATGAGCCATCTCCTCACTCAATTCATCTCGCTCATAACTCTGCAGGAAGGGAACAGGGTTACTGCGGAGGCGGAGCCAGCTAGGGGTGGGGCTATTTGGGGGCGGAGCCAGTCAGCGTTTGGCCAGGAAAATGGGAAGCGTGGCAGATTACAATAGGAGGGGACGGGAGGAAGGACACGGGTCAGAGGTACTGTAACATAAATCAAGGAATTCGGGGCAGGTGTGGAATAAGGTTATAATTAAGAGCCAATGCATGAGGAAGAAGCAGAAAGACAAGAACACAGAGCCCAACAATCCATGGGAGGTTTAGAACAAGCAGCAATGTGGTTCGAAAGATATATCGGCCAAACAAAGGCAGAGCAGCACATCAGCACAGGAGAAAGGAAAATGAGAGGGAAAAACATCATTAAAAAATACAGTCAAATTAAAAACAGGACGACGAGTATATAATTACAGAAATAGGGAAAACTCAACGGTGATGTGCACTGTGGACACTGGGGATAGTCCCACATTCAGGACATATCGGAGAGACTTTAGGCCATTTTCACCTTCTAAGGAATGCCATACAGTAGCCATTTGCCGAGAACACTAATTGCATCTAATAGATTCATTCAAGTGTGCATGGGAGGCACAAAGCTCAAGAGCATCTGCCAGCAGTATGTCAGGGTTTACACACGCCCCCTAGTGTGCTGGAGGGGGAGTGATTTGGTGGGGGCTGGGTATCCACTCACACTCTCTGCTTCCTCGAGCATCTTGCTAGTCTCAGGGATGTCTGGGGCGCTGGGCACCGTCACAGCCATGGCGGGGCGTGCCCGGTTCAGCGTACCGACAGAGGCGGTCTTTACCGAGGCCAGCTGACAGGGGGGGCCTGAAACGACAGCACCACACCGCTGAGCACCTGGGGGGGGAAGCGAAGGAAGTTACACTGTGAAGCGAGCCTTGGTACTGATCCAAAAGGACTGACCTGTCAGGGCAGCTGGTTCAAAGGCGGGGCCATGCGCAGGTACAGGGGGCACAGCGAAGCTCTTGAGGGGGTGTGAGGGCCGGACGTGAGCAGTGGGGGGGTGGAAGCCAGACTCGGCATCAGGGGCAGAGCCGTGGAATCCGCCTTCCGTCTGAGCGTGCTCAGTCGGACCGGTGTGCGGGATGGAGCCCGGCAGGGGCTCTACACTTGGGGTGCTTCTCACGGATTCTGTAACCGCACAGGTACAGGCGTCATGCGGTGGGGGCGGGCTGGGTAGCAGGTTACTGAAGACAAATGGCCCCTTTAAGAGTGCGCCACCTAGTGTCACAATCCCACCTGCTTTGCATTCCTTACAGATAGTGGGCCAGCTGGCTATAATCTATAATTACTCAGTTTAACAGGTCCAGCTGGGCTTTGCTACCACTGGACACACTGTCCAGAAGCAGAGACAGAGACAGGGGAGGACATCGCTGCCACGAGGATATTCATGTCTGGGTCTTCATTGCTTACCACAGGCATTATGGAATGTGAATGAGCATGAATGGAAGGTTAGACGTTACCAGGAATATTACCTGCAGAGTCAGACAGGTCTGACTTGGGGGGGGCGGGGGGGCCAAGGCTGACAGGGTAGCGAAGGTGACAGCATGAGGGTGGGACTGCTCCCCCCACAAGTGGGTGGTGGTTATCGAGCGATCGGATGGGATGGGCACTAATCACAGCTGCGAATGGACACACACAGGCACACATGATTTGGCATGGGAAATGGAGGCGGACACGTGTGTGTGCGTGACACACACTAAACTGACAAATGGGAACAGACACTTCAATGAATGAGTTAGATGTACTTACAGTGATGGGCTTGTTATATTTTTACTTATTAACTCACAATCTAACAACATGCCTGAGTGATTCGCATGCACCTTAGTAGGGCTGAAACGGCAGCATAAATGGGTCGGGGGGGGACACTCACGCTGCGGTGCCTGCGTGTCAAATGGCATCACTATCTTGGGCCTGATCCCACGCCTTCCTCCTCCGAGTGCCGACACACTGTCCTCTGCCTCGAGGCCTGTGGACGGTGAACGAGAGCATTCAGGTGGTCCTTCATGCCCAGCATTATGATTCATCATGACGATGGCTCCTCCTGATCCCCCCCCCCATACTTGGAGCCCTCATACATGTTGGAACATCGCCCCCCTGGTGGAGGAGGCTGGGAGGTGCTCCTGGCTTAATCACGGAAGCATTTCACAATTAGATCTGATCATTGGATGATTGAAACCCTGAGTCCTGTAGATGTCATCTAGATTTGTCTTACATTACACACATTTTAATTCAGTTTCATTTGCTTCAACACAGAATGAAGGCTGCATAAAGCTTATAGTGAGGTATGAATCTCTCTAAAGTGGGCAAGTTTCCACGGTGACAGCCTTACCGCGGTAAGAGTTGCGCCTCTGGTGACCAGTGGTAGTCACGCTACTGTCGGCAGGCATGATGTCCTGGGAGGAGTGGGCGATGGGCGTGTCGCTCACAGCCGGGTTGGGGTCCGGAGACTTGTCCATGGGCTTCAACTCCAGCCGCTCGTGGTGGATCCACAGGTCTGGTGGTTTCAGGTCCTTGGAGCTGCCCTTATGCTTGTGGGAGCTGTTGACGGACTTGCTGGCTGCCCGTTTCCTTTGATGTCATAAGGGCGAAGGGGGTCAGAAGTCTGTGAGCTGGCTGTGAGCGCTAATTTTAAATATCACATGGCATTTATCACAGGTAGGGTGTGCCAGTGCGGCTCTAAGAGGGATGGCACACAGAACTGTGAGTCAAGAAGCGTATCGCAAAATTAAGCTAGAGAGGAACTGAAACGACAGCAAAGGAAACACAGATCAGGCCTTGAAAGGCTAACGATCACGGGGAGGATTCAGGAACCCAGTCTATCTGAATCATAATCAGGCTCAGACTTAATCAACCTACCAGCTTCCCAGGAAGCTGTAGCTAACAATGTTAGACTAACAACATAAGTCTAACAACATGATGCTAAGGACGTGGCGCTAAAAACACGAAGCTAATACCGTGACGCCAACAAAGTGAGAATAGCAACATGACGCCAACAAAGTGAGACTAGCAACATGACGCCAACAAAGTGAGACTAGCAACATGACGCCAACAAAGTGAGGCTATCAACATGACGCTAACAAAGTGAGGCTATCAACATGACGCTAACAAAGTGAGGCTATCAACATGACGCTAACAAAGTGAGGCTAGCAACATGACGCTAACAAAGTGAGGCTAGCAACATGACGCTAACAAAGTG
>JAODJX010000020.1:21116118-21133524 GCA_026776945.1 Isichthys henryi | reverse complement strand
CCCCCCCCCCACCCCCCCCCCCCCCCCCCCCACCCCCCCCCCCCCCCCCCCCCCCCCCCCCCCCCCCCCCCCCCCCCGCCCCCACACTTAAAAACTTAATACCAGGCCAAAACATCAAAAGATCTTTAGGTAAGACTGGCAGTTCATCTCTTTTTCTATGGTGAACTCAGACAATATCCTTATTCAATGCAAGAGCTAACCTTCAAGGAAAAATAACTGACTGCTTCTGGGAGGAGTCACCAGTTAGCTGGAGAAAGCAAGACCATGTAGGCTCTGATGGACAAGAGGCACGACAGGAGAGGCCCAGCGGTGTGCTGGAGGCAAATGGAAGAGCTGGAGATGGGGAAGCAGTGTAATTACTGCACAGGGAGCACGCAAGGAGCACCAGACGGGGCAGCAGCACCACGGCAGATCAAAGCTACTGCGGAGCTTCCCATCAGCAAGGCGCCAGAGACCAGCCTGGGGTGTTACTTCTAATTTCTACCAATCATCTCTGAGATCTGAAAAGGCCCAAGTTCAGGCTCTCAGCCATCATAGCAGGTGCTGGTGGACACCTTCCTGGATCACATGACTCAACCAAATTCAGGGATGTGGCTTTCTTAGAAAGCATTCTGCTAACCATCAACAAGCCCTGTCAACAGCTCTTGGATTTAGCGCAGCCCACAGGGCCAGAGTACTAACCTATTAAGTACGTGGATTTATACGGTTACATAACAACCATAGACCTGATCAACATTCAATCCCTTGAACCACGTCATACTGCCAAGGCTTTGAGCGATGCTGTTGGCTGTGGTTTCATTGATCTCTGTGATGGATACCGACTGCAAGGTTTCAGGGCAGCGCTCAGCATGGCACCATGGGGAACAGCAGGTGTTACCCAAACATGAGCTCTGACAAGCCAAAAAGGAAGAGGGTCAACCGGAGTTCAAGCGGAACTCACCGGCCCATCCTTATAGCATTCACGCTCAGAAATAAGTCAGGTGCAGGATGTACAAGACACACTGCATTCTTGCGGCAATCACAAGCAGCCAGGGGTCACACTGATACAGCCACAGACACATTCACGCACACGTCATTACAGCAATCTGTAAATAACCACAGGCCTGTGGACTCTTTTGGCAACTCCTCCTGGTTGATGGTGGCACGTGGTGTGTTGTGGTTTGTACAGAGCCTATTTTACGCCCGTCAAAAGCCACACAAATCCAGCATTGTCCTCCTCCTCTGGCCAGCGAGGAGCTGTGTCACCTCAAAAAAGATTTAACGGCAAGAAAAACACAGGATCATCCAAGATTGATGCTATTTCCCTCTCGCTCTCTCAACAGGAGGGTTTCATAAGGTCCATATACGGTTTATAAGGTGTGCTTCACCTGATAGCTGCCATTTTTACATTTATTTATTTATTTAGCAGACGATTTTACCAAAAGAAGAATACTTTTTTTTTTTTTTTTTTGAGAAAGCAGGGTAAGACAATCCCAAGAACAACTGGAGGTGAAGGGCCTTGCTCAAGGATGCAATGGTGAAATCACTATGCCAACCCTGGGACTTAAACTGACAACCTTCTGATCACAAGCACAGACTCCCAACCTGCTGAACCACATACCACCCACATTTTGTGTCCAAACTATTCATCTCTCCTGTCTTCACCCACAAGTGTACGATCAATCCATAACCTGCAGCTCTCGGCCAATTAAAGGCCACATTACAGTCTTCGGGGTGTCACATGACAAATGCAGGTCTTCTAATTAAGGAAAATGGACCACTGTCCACATCATCAGCAAAAGGTTCCTGAGATATTGTGTTCCACCACTGGTTCTAATAGAGCCATCATTAATTTGGGGTGGGGGGTGGGGGTGATGACTGCCATTCATGTATTCCGTTCCATGCATAATCATCAGGCCAAACCCTGAGTGACCTCTGACCTGCCTTCACCAATAGTGCTGGAACGTCAAGAAGAAATCAGGACCTCTAGTGACCAGGAGGCAGAGCTGCATGGGCCCAGATCTTTGTTTGTCAGCAACAGCTGAAATGTAACCAAAACCAGTATGGTATGATCATTAGTAGGAGAGAAATTCATTAACAGCCAATAAAAAAAAATCACTGCCTCATGCTGGATTCACATGCATATTGCAGATGGAAGACCTAAAACGAGTGATGGTTAAGCAGTCACTTGTTACCCAAATAGCACTATGGACACCTGACTCATCCGTTTCACTAATCTATAAGCTGCAAGGTGTTTCGCAGACTGGTGGACAGGCGTGAGCCTAATCTGGTTAATGAAATCCAAGGCTGAGCTTCAGGAGAGGCCCTTTGAAAAAGATGACTTCTGGCCCATGGAGCAGATTTGTGCAACAACAGCCTCACTGAGTCATCAGACATAAAAGGGCCAGCAAGCACACAGTCACCTCCACTGGCAAACACCCATCTCCAGAAGGACTAAGCAAACAGGATGTTCCACTGACTGTGAGGCTAATCGATGGTGCGCCAGTGATCATGGAATGAGATGCTCCATCACAAGAGCAGTCAATAATCCCACTGCAGATACCAATCATACCAATCAAATCAGGAGTCACTCTAAAAGGATAGGACCTACTGAACCACATCTTCTTCTGATGTTCACCTTGACCCAATCATCACCTTGTTATCAGTGGTGCCACTTCAATGTGAGACCTAAATGAATGCACCAGAGTGTTGTCTCGGTTTTCTTGCTGTATAAATATGATTACAGCAATCTTGAGAAAACCATGCCCCATCAGCAGTTGGCTGGTTTTAAGAAAAGTATGACATGAACCCAAATTTCCTCCTTCCCGTATTCTTCCTGTGAGCCCAAAATCCAAAAGAACAATGAAACAGTTGAAGGTTTTCCTATTACTATGATGTTTTTAAGACTGATCACATGGAGACAATCCTAACTTCCAACTGACACCAACCTCTAGGCTTACCAGTGTGACGACCAAAGCCAACCTCTCATGTCAGCAGACTGCCAAGTGAGCTGAGAGCCATCCGACTCTAATCATACAGACCATTTTGCTGCTGGTATTAAACATCCAGACCACCAGCAAGCCAACACCAGCGTCCTTCACCAGTTGGAACAATGAGAATCACCCTGCATCCCAATTCAAGTGCAGGAGCTCCGGTGAATGTTAGATAAGACCAGAGATGGATAGTTCAGGTTCAGAAAGTAAAATTCCAGATCAAGATTTTGCTTCAACCAATCAGCTGAGTATAAGAGTCCCAGAGTACTCAACTGATTGGTTGAAACAAAATCTTGGTCTGGATTTTTACTTTCTGGACCTGAACTAAACACCTATGTGTAAGACTAAGACCTTCACTGCAAAGACTAAACACAAATGGCACAGCTAAAAGCAGTCAGCTTACACGTGTTAATACCACTTCTTGCTGCACCATTTAGCCCCACATCATATCTTGTTGAGGAAGTGTCTGAAACACCATTCATGAAATCCAGCTACAGACCAACCCCGACACAGAATTTTTCAACTGAACCACTACTAAGAGGAGCCGCGGGGGGGACATGGGTCTTACTCCAGACTCTGCCTGCTCTTGTGTCACCACCCCCCCATCACCCCCGTCACAGACAAGACAGGTTTACAAATCAGTTGGTCATGTGATCCTGGCCCCTCGATCGCTGGGCAGCCTGAGATGGAGAGATAATGGGTTCCCCAAGGACACGGTCAGCTTAGATGTAGGGAGTAGGGTGCGCGCACACACACACACTCAGAAACGCATATACGGACAAACAAAGACACACATACACACAGAAACACACATAGACACGGACAAACAAAGACACACATACACTCGTACACATACACGGATGCACACAGATAGGCACACACAAGCACACATGCTCTTTGTTGGAGCCCAGCTCCCACATATAAGATCCATCACAGCGCTGTCAAGCCCTGCGCCGGTTGGTCCATACAGGACTCCGAGACCGAAGTCCTGTGCCGGTGTGTCCGTACAGGACTCCGAGACCGAAGCCCTGGTCTGGTGTGTCCGTACAGGACTCCGAGACCGAAGCCCTGCGCTGGTGTGTCCGTACAGGACTCCGAGACCGAAGCCCTTTGCCAGTTTGTCTCATTGCAGAGCTCTGAGGCCGAAGCCCATTACCAGTTTGTCCTTCCAAAACTCTTAGACTGAAACCCGTTCTTTAGCTTGGGAAAGAAAGATCCAATGAGCATTCCCAATGCAGCCACAGAATCATGTGACCCGACGGCAATGCTAAGCGGAAATGAGGGGGGTAAAAGAAGAGACAAATTAATGTGGGGCAGGAGGCCCGGGATGGAAGATCTGAGCTGGGAGAACAGGCAGCAGGAACAGAGACAGACCTACCGTGAAGGGAGGGGCGAGGACAGAGCCCCAGCCCAGGCTCCCCTCCCCCGCCCAAATCACTAAATGAGAAGCTTGGGATGAATTATTCATGGCTGCCCTTTGCTTCCTGTCAGCGGCTTGACTGGATGAAATGATATTTATGGAGTCCCATGGGCAGAGGGGACGAGGGGGGACAGGAGTTAACCGATGAAGGGGAATGGGGGTGCAGGTGGGGGGGGGGGTCTCTGCACAGGCAGGTGAAGCGCACAGGAGCCTCGTAGAAAGCAGACAAGCAGTAGATTGGGGGTGGGGGGTATAATGAACAGGCGATGACCAGCTGCAACATCCATAATTCAGCTGGGGGGGATGACTGCAGGCTTTACAACAGGATATGGCACACAAGGGGCAGACTTGGATGACTGGAAACAGCCTCTGATACAGGAGGACCTGTGGAAACGGAAGGACCTGTGGAAGGGGAAGGAGCACCTGCGGAAGCCTCAACAGAGGAGAACCTGTAGAAGTGGGTCTATGGAAGCCAGAGCCGAGGAGGACCTGTGGAAGCCAGAGCCGAGGAGGACCTGTGGAAGCCAGAGCTGAGGAGGACCTGTGGAAGCAGGAAGTAGGTCTATGGAAGTGGGTCTATGGAAGCAGGTCTTTAGAAGCAGGTCTATGAAAGCCTCAGAGGAGGACCTGTGGAAACATCCTGTGGAAACATCAAGTAATGTCTAAAGCTTTTTTTGTTTGCTATGACCTAGAGGGCAACAAAAGAACCAAGGCACCAGCCATTTACTTGTCTTTTATGATAAGCCCTACAGTGTAGCACTAACAAGGTTCACCAGCTGCTGTTTCCCCACGTTTCTTAGAAAAACATCCAAGATGCATAAGATGCATGTATTTTTTTTAAAGGAAATTCTAAACACACTGTGGCCTGGATACATCCAACAACTATGGCGACAAGGGTCAAAAAGTTCAAGCAGTTACTCTCGCCAGGCATCCTGTCTGGAAATGAGGGAGAGCATTGTTCACACGTCCCAGGGCTGACGTCCCACAGCTGAAGCGTAATGACTCCTCACTTTCACGGAAGTGTGGGGGCATCCTTCCTCGTCATGTAGCATTCACAAAACGCCCGTGACACAAGGATGATAAGTCATCGCAGCCTTGCATGTGCTAAATAACGCCACCACCGATTACAGCTTGGAAAAAAACCAAGAAGTCCCACAATGCACCACAATAGGGCCTAACCACAGTGTAAGGTGTGAGTAAATAGCTTGCCAGAACAGCGCACACTCCAGTTTAAGAGGGGAATGGAGTGTGGATGGACAGAGCACTACAGCACAGGGGCAGGGCTGTCCTCCATGCCTGTTACCAAAGCAAATGCACACAAAAGGTGATATTTATTCTGAGACAAAAAACCCTGTCTTACAGGAGCTCAAAAGGTTTAGTAACTTAATACTGAACTCGAGCTACATTTGCTGGACCACAAACAAGGAATATAGTCACAGCATTCAAGTAAAGGTCCTGGCATTTCAGGAAGACCTTCCTTTCTGTACATATTATCAGACAGCACAGATTTAGACTTTAATAGAAGAGCAGAGGAGCAGAACCATGTTTTTCACTTCTTCTTGTTGCCTAATTAGCAGAAAGTGTCATTTATGAATTGCATGAGAATCAGCAATTAATGAGAGACCGCTGTCCATCGAAGGAGGTGTGGGTGTCTCCATGGCGACTAGTAACTCCTCGACGTGGCACTCCAACTAATAAGGATCGTATAAAGCATCCACCCACTTACTGGACCCACACTCATCACACTTACATACGACAAGCATCAATCTGTAAAGGGGGGTTGGGTGGGGTGGTCAGGGTCAGAAACTGCACCTGCCGATGGGGATATAAGAGTCTTCAGGTGGTGCTCAGAGTCAGACTCTGCAAGGATTGTGAGTCTCCGGCCACGAAGACGACCCATTCCAACAGGATTTCCAGAGACATTAAATGAAGTAAAACCATTGGTGTGTCATTGCGCACAATTCCCTCCTAACCAGCAGACAGCAACCCTTACGAAGACCGACCCAATGTGTACCGCATCTGGCCTTAGCCTACATCGGTCAACAGGTGGTGCAGTACTTAAGGAAGCAGACGTTTATGTTGTCACAGGTGGGACCCTGGAGGAGGGAGGCTACTATTATGTGGTGAACTTTTAACCTCCAAACAGGGGAAGAAATACTGTATGACCAGGTGCTGCTGTAAAACGCAGAACAGCAGAGACAGCAGAATAATGCCAACTGCAGTCTGCACTCAGCAGCAAAGTCGCCCCAGAAGCCTCCTGAAATGCTGACTTACTAGCTTTGTGATAAAGCCACTTCCATCCAAAGCACGTCTCGGGAACTTCTGCAGCCTGAAAGCCAGCCGGCTCCGTCTGATCTCCCATAAACCAACGCAGGCGGGACGCCGCCGCTGCCAGCGTCTCCGGGGGGCGCCCATGTTTTTATTTAAAACCCGCCCGTTTGGGCAAATGCTGGAGCTTCGGGCTGAGACGCCGCCCCTAAAGGCCCCGGCCTTAAATTCCTCCTCAAATAGACACACAACAGACTTCTGTTGCTCCAGAAAAAGCTATTGGTATCCCTTGACAACACAGAGCGCGGAGATTCAGAATGCAAATTAAGGCAAAGCTGCTGAAGACCATAGGGGGGGGCAGCACGCTTCAAACGCCTGGCACGGTGACATGACAAATTTATTAACCCAAATGAGACATTCACCTGCCGATTCAAAGCAAAACACAACGTTTAGCATTAGCTGGTTAGCATGCTGGCTGGGTGATCACACCTAAAAATACAATCCCAGGCTAGATCTGCCACACTGCTCACAGCCCCTCCCCGACCCCCTCCCCCCTTCAGACACTACGGTGAGGAGGCCACATCCCACACAGCCTCAGAAGCCATCAGAGACTAAACGAGTAACTGTCTTTAAAAAAATGACAAATTAAAAATCACCTATAGTGAGTCTCATTAACCACAAGGCTTTTATGCAAATATGGCACGTTTGTGCTGGAGGAGTAGACGGAGAACTGCCAGTCCTTTGGGGCTGGGCACTCGGTCTGAGCAAGCCCATGGTCCCGTTCTGTACACATTCAGCCTCTGACACCGCCCATACGGTCCTACTGCTGGTACTGCCACCAAGAGATCAGAGGACATACTTGTTACATTTACCCTTGTTTATGTATTTAGTAGACGCTTCTGTCCAAAGCGACGTACAAATGAGGATCAGAGAGCATGGTCGGCCAGTGGGGTTAAAGGCCTTGCTTAAGGGCCCAACGTTGACGATATTACCCTCTACCCTAGGATTTGAACCCATGACATGAGTAGAGATCCCCAACCAAAAGGCAGCTCCACAACACAGAACGAACGGAGGCATTGCCTTATTCAGGTAAGACAGTTAATTTCAATAAACGCAAGCTATTCATGTGGGTGAGGGACAGTGCGCTGCTATGTAACTACTAGGGTTAAAGTGAACCCAGGCAGCATGTAGCCTAGTGCATAAGACAACAGACTCGTATCTTGCTTCCAGCCACCTGATCTGAATTTTTCAAGTGAAAATGTTTTGCATGTAAATTGGTAAAGTGGGTCAGTGTAGTAATAATAGCACAAAAATTGTGCTGGAGCATAAACAAAAACACAAAACCAACAATATCTAAAGTAAATCATAATCTACAGAATAAGTAGCTTTGTGCAAATGGACTTTTATTGAAACACCACCTACACAGGCGATTCAACTGATGGGATCAACTATGCTAATCTACTTCAGTAGTTTCTTTCAGGGGTAGAATGCTTTTGTACTGGTATCAAGGGTACAGAGTACAGAAATGCTTCCTCTAACACACACGTGCAGAGGGCAAGCGATAGCAGGGGACATACATACACACGCGCACACACACACTCTAACATGTGCAGCCAGGAAACAGAGAGCCCATCTGCCAGGATGATGGAGATCACGTCATTTCCCCACAGCCCCCGCAGTCTCAGGAGCTCTCGACCTGAAGACGCACCTCCAGCTGTTCCATCCGTCCGCATACCTGGCACGGATTCAGCGAAGCTCTCAGCGTGTTTGAGGGTGCAGGGGGATCACATCTGCTGCCTCGAGATCAGCTCTCCCTCGAGTCTCGTAATCTGCGACCATGATGCAGATAATTGGGCTGGAGCATTTGTCTCAGAAGCCCAAACTGCTGCCCCTATAACCCAGGGGCTTGCTGTGGGTACTCAGGTATTTTTTTCCCTTCGTTTACAGGTACGACTCGGTATCCACCCATGTCTCTGCATTTTCCAAGTGAGACTCCTGTGTCGCCCACAGGAAACAGGCTGTGCTCACAGCATTCTCCACTCCACCACTCATTAGCGGTAGCAGCACTGAAGCCAAAGGGTAAAAGAAAGAGGCCAAGCCCATCCCCCATAATCCCCCAAAGGGTCTCACAAGCCCCTCCCCTAACCTTCAAGGTGGATAAGTCAGTGAAAGCTATGCCATCTGGACCTTGGTCCCAGTAAGACAGGAAATTAGTACAATAAACTAAAAAGACAACAGGGATTAGCCGCTAAGGAACCCTGAACTGTTACAGACGTTCTTCCATTGGTAACAGTTCCCTAATCATGCTACGGGACACCAAGTTCTCCTCGAGAGACCTGCTCATGGCACCAGGAACTGTACACCTATTCACAACCTGAGAACCCCAAACCATTCTGAGAGAGATGCTGCAACCAAGCTACACACCAAACCTTGGGGCAGAACAGAACCAGGAAATGGCTTATGTTGCTCCAGAAGGGAACACAAACTTCCAGACACCCCCACCTAGCCTCAGGTTTGTGCTCTGAACATCAAGAAAACAGGACAGATTCACTTAAAGGACCACCTTGCTGACAGACCCACTTAACCACCTGGTTTTCATTGACTGCAGGGTAGCATAACCAGGCAGGGAGGCAATCTGGCAACATTGTTCAATAGCGAATAAAAAATTAGTCTCGTCTTCTATGACATGGCTATGCAAAAAAAGACAACCTTCCATGCAGGGCCTTAAATGCAACATGAGGCCTCCTCGTCCTGTTCTACCATCTTGACAAACAGCAGGAGACAAATTGTGGAATCTGTCTCCGGCCAGACGGCAGACACGGAGCCCCACCAGCTCCGAGGAAGTCCTCCAGACACCCACTTTCACTCATCGTTAAACTTGTTTTCATTGAATGCATGTTAGTATGAATGTTAGCTGGCCTCGTACGCTGCTTTCCATTCACTGTGACCCTTTACTGTCTTTTCTCTTCCATTTCCTTTAGATTTTTGTTAGATGGACATTTGAACAATTACTCTTCTAGTCTGTAACACAAGTGGTCACACTAACTGGTGTAGCCAGGCTTAACTCTTATCTTGTGGGACATCATGCATTCGGGAGAAACCATGCTGGGAAGTGGTAACGACAGAAGGAACTGGACAGAAATCCCGATCAGAGCTGGCCACCCAGATCAGAACCAGAGCCCGCAGATCGTAGAATCTCACAGATGGGAAATCGCACAAAGTAGTTTTTCTGATGTGAACGCAGGAAGAAAAAAAAAGACCAAATATCTGCTCAGAAGCACGTTGATCCACTGCACTCACAAACACACTGACCATGCCAAGCTGTCTAACATAGGACTAATACGTGTAAGAGGCTTCAATTAACACAAACAGAAAACAGGACATGAACATCTCCCCGCTACGTTCACGGAATGTTCCGTAGAGGGGACTGAGAGCGTGTGGGTATAAGTGTGGACGTGTCAAATGCGGGGAAGGCTGGAACACACAGATTTCATTTTTCATCTCAATTGCATTAATGATTTAATTACCACCTGTCGTCTATGAGTACTGCCTCCCCAGAGCGTGTCAAGCACAGATATGTCAGTTCACAGTTGGGAAATTACATGGTGAAACTCCATGCTTTGACAATGATGAGGTGATATAAGCAGGTAGCTCCATAAGGAGGGGGCGGCGGCCTCTTGGTATGCCCCCCCCCCCAGCCCGATGGTTACGCATATGAGCATTTCAGCCGAATCTACCCTCTAACTGTAGGCGGAACTCTAGCCACACCTGGTCCTTAATAACAGGGCAGCACTCTGGCAGCGCCTACAAAATATATTTTAATTAGTACCCAACTGACAGCTGAAATAGCAGCAGGGTGACTTATTATTCAAATAATTACTTCATTAAAACAATTAAGAGGAGGAGCAGACTGAAGCCAAGGGCAGCCTTTAGATCAGAGGGAACTACAGACAAGACTAACACACACTTAGGCCTGACCGAGACCCCAAACCCTGACCTTTCACATCATCTGTTTATGGAATCGTGGATTAATCTATTCATAATTAATCCGTTTACCAGTAACTTCAAACCATCCAGACATCCCAAATGTAAAGATAAGAGGAGAAAAAAATATATATATTTGATTTTGCATTTCAGAACAACCTGCAAATGCCTGCAATGGTTTTCAAACAGCTCCTCACCGTGACATGGAGGAATTATGGCAGAAATATTCAAACCCAGTGACATTTATAATCAGGACTTGGGGGGGGGGGGTTTACAGTATCCAGCTGTGTGTTCAGATCTTGAAGACCCTCATTCCTAAGAAGACCCACATCGTACCAGGCCATCTCCATTTGAACAGACTGTGGTGCTCCAGAACCTCAGAAACAACTCATGACTCCTTTTCAGATGGTGACACATCAATGGCTCCTGATTTAACCACACCATGCTGCTCCTCATGATACCAACAGGCACTGCAGACCTCGACGGCCGGAGCACATGCTGCGAATCCTTCCTGCGCAGCACTAATTAGCCCAGATTAAGCTGCTCGTCTGAATTAATTGTCAGGTTCAAATCGGACAAAACAGAAGGCTTTATACGCGTTACGCCCAACGTATGGCTGAGAAATGCACGTGACGGAATGAAAAATTAATAAACATCTTTCAGAAAATTAATTTTGCTCATGGCTTCTAAACAATTAACAGAAATTAATTGTAAAGTCAGATTATCAAAGATTGTTTTACATTTCATACACAGCCAAATAGGAGAAATACAAGTTTGCATGAGTTTCTAATTTAGTGCTAATTTGGAATAACGAACCCAGGGAACGCTATCGCGCTCTCAAATAATATCTTTGGCTGAGATCACTAATTCAGCCTTCTGACTGCTAATTAAGACTAATTAAGAGCTCAGAAATAAACCATTTGACCCCCTCCAGCCTTTTTGGTATGGAGTAATCACACCCCCTTTCCTTACTCTTGAACATGTGTGCAATTTACTAACAAGATTTACACTGGGCCAAAGCAGACTTGACTTAACAGCCAGCAGAGTCTAATTATCATTTTATTTGGGCAGGAAACATTTCTACACCTGAAGATAGTGGATCTGAACACCTCTACACACCGAACAAATAAAAGCAGAGCTATACTTTCATTGTACTGTTATTCTGTTTTACTCAGACGGCGTATATTAAAGGCAGACCACTCAGAGCTTTCATCAAATTCAACGTAAAACACTGAAAATCTGAAGGGGGGGTGGGGGGTGGCGGATACATATATTTTTCTGGGTGCTGCGTGACCACAATGGGAAGGAGTATAGGCAGGGTTGGTACATTATATCAGCTAATGTCAGGAAAGCGCGAGAACAGATTTAAAATGATGGAATTCAGTGGAGAGAAAAGGTAAACAACATGAATTTTTAAAAGGGAGCAGGGAAGCCACCAACCCCAGAATGGAGGGGTGGGGGTGTATATGATCAATGTGGGTTGGTGGGTGTTTACTGCACCCGAGACACACCACACAGTCACTGACTTCACGGGGACGGTGCGCGTTCCAGCACATTCCCTGTAAACTCGCATCCCACCGCCGTGAGCGGGCCCGCTTACACTGGGCATGTTTACACAGCAAGCGGGGGGGGGGCGAGCAAGCCTCCGCTTCCTAATGGCTTCCTGCTTTTCACAGAATTGTTTCCCCTCAGGAAATCTTATCAATACAGATGGCAATGGTGTGGCAGGACCTCAAAGGGGGCGGCCGAGGGCTGGGCAGCAAACCGCTGGAAATCATCAAGCAAGCAGAGCCTGGAGCTCTCTGGGGTAAGACGAGAGTCAAACACACACACACACACACACACACACACACACACACACACACAGACACACATGGCTCTGCTACGGGCCTAATTCTTAGCCCATACAAACCCACAATGACTCTGGCTCTCCGACTAAACCAGCCACTGTAAACCCTGATATTGGACATTCAGCTTAAGTATTTCAGCTTCCTCACCCGTAGCGAAGGATCTGAACTTATTAAGCCTGGAATTGGAGCAGGAATGGGGGGGGGGTCATTGACAAAATGGACTTGGTCCCAAGGACATTCAAGTTCTGATGCAGGTATATTTATCCAATCTTCTAGTGACGTCAGTGATGCACTCGCTTGTGTAGTATTTACACACTGTGCCTCCTGGGAAGTGGAGGGGGTTCAATCCACTGGCTCACTGGTGAATGTTACACATGGTAAAGAAGGACACCCTTCAATCCTTGATCTCAAAGATCTCAGCATAAACCATTCGGTGGCTTCACAGGAACAGGAAAAAAAAAACATTTATTGTGAATTTCCATGAGCCTCCGGGAGAACATCTGGACTTGGACGGTAAGCAAGCCTGGATTCTCCCAGTCCTGCTGTGGGGTCCACACCATCAGCATCACACAGCGGTGATCCGATCCAAACAAAACCAGAACCAGGTGCACAAGGGAGATCATTAGCAAAGGCGCAGGTGTGCATGAGTGCACACATGCGTGTCCGTGTCTCCCGCTTTACATTCACAGACCTGTATGCATGTAGCCCACATGCCTACAGATACAATCCCTGTGGGCCGGCACAGCGCCCATACGAAGGTCAGGGGTCAGGGGTCAAGTGTCAGGCCTCAGAGCACCAAAAGACCCGGTTTTCACCACAGTCGTCAAGATAAAGTTAGACTTCACTCCCCCTGCCCCCCACACACACACCTCATTAGGGACACAGAGGAATTCAGACACTGCACAGGGCTGAAGCTGCACAATGCAAACAGAGGACGAGGGTGCCGTTATTGCAGATCTGCACCATCTGCAAGGTTTGTCAGGAGAAAGGTTTGCAAAGCCAGGACAGAAACAGGCCGCACTAGCAACCATCCGGGGCCTTAATCAAACTGTGATGTATTAACCTATATCCAATTGCAAATGTGAGCCTTTCTGTCAGGAGCATGGTCTGCAATTACCTGCCAATCACATAGGGATGCTTAAAGATTGTTTTTCAGTAAACATGGTCTCCCTGAAAGCTGATGAATTTGAGGACCACGAGAAACCCGAAGAGTCTGAGTTATTCACAGACCATTGCCACGCGTACTCTGATTTCACGAGTCAAGCTGAAGACTTCTGAAGACTTTCCTCAGGAAACCTCACTGGGCTGTAGCATGGTAGTGGGTCTCAACCTGAGCTTATCACAAGCATCAGAGAGACACGTCCCCTCTGAAGACTCATGATGAACAACAGACCCAGTGCGGTCCCCCAGACCCCCTCCCCGCCCAACAAAGGAGTTGACACAGAGCTTCACGCTCTAAAATATCCACCACATTCACATTCCCACATCTGGCATTTATATGTCAGTAAGAATCATCGTCATCACTGTCAACATCATTCCGCTCACGGCAGCTCGGATCACATGACCACCTCCGCGGGTCTCCAGTCGGCCATGATTAAGGCCTGTTTACAGGCACTGCATTCCTGGAGCGAAACTCACCATAATTTCTGAAGATCTTTGTCATTTTAGTTTCCTCCATATAGACAGAGGGAATTGGTTCTCGCATCCCTGGAATACTGTGAGAGCAACTCACACAACAAAATATGCTGTTATAGATAAATATATTATATATTATAGATACATATATATCAATAACCAAATGATGCATCCACCTGCAGAAGACTCAGAGAAATCATCACTACGGGACCAGAGTCTCCATGAAACACTTCCGACAAACCCACAGATGTGACTGATGGGCAGCAATCAGGATGCCCATAGGCATGCTGGGTAAACGGGCTAATCCCCAAAGTATGGCCCGGTTTTACTCCCTGAAAGCCAAGCTGGCAGCTGCACAGAGGTGCGAGGCAAGACATAGTGGGGACGTGGTAGACATCCTCCCAAACAGTCATGCAGAGACACTGATATCCAGGCAGTTCCCAAGCAGCATAAGTAATCTGGCCCACAAGCACTTACGTAAATCAAATTTATGCTAGTAAAAAAAAAATTACGTTCCCGCCATACCACTCAAGACACCTTATAGTGAAAAAAGTCATGCAAGAAAAAAATGTTAGCAGTACATACTAAAGAACAACCAAGTATAAATGTATTTTCAGAACAGACTGCTTGAGTTAACACTTCCGTAAACTTGCATGTTGTTTGAGCAAATCTGGCCTTATGTGTGTCAGTTGTACACAACTTGAGAGCTGCCTGTATACACTATGTTTAACTTATTTGGGTCCAAAATGAAAGGCACGTATACAGCTACACCGCTAACAGAATGCAGAACAGGGGACCGCAAACAGAACCAAACAAACATCACCCAGAAGCCCCCTGCTTCCTGGAGGACGCTACTGCTGGAATTCAGGAATGGGCATGCTGTGCTGGCCTGAAACGGGGGCGGGGGGCGGACAGGTGCTCCTCGTGTCTGGGCTGTCCGTCAGAGGGGGCCGTGGCGGGGACAGGGGCTGGGGTGCCATGGGTCACTGTGGCTCTTGTGCTGTCTTTCTGTTTCCAGGCAACCCAGATTCCAGGGCCCACATCACTGCCAGCATGAGGTAGGCCTTGACCCACCCTGGCCCCACCCAGACTCCGCCTAGATCCTGTCCTGACTCCGCCCACCCACCACACTGACTCCACCCTTCACGCATATTCCCACCCTAGTGGAATTTTAAAAGCAGTTAAAACCGACAAAGATGACACCGAAGGGGGGAGATCCTTCACATGGCCGAGCTGAGACCCTCCAGGGTTGGGAAAGCAAATTAAAGCGATTAATCAAACTTACGAGGGCTGCCTCATGCCTTTTAATTATTCAGGATGGACACTGCCAGCGTGAGACTCGATTTAGGACCTTAAGAGGTATTAAAAGTGAGAAATGCATCTTAAATAAAAGGTGACATGGAGAAAGGGGATGCGTTTGAGAGTCCTGTTATTCACACCATAACTAATTCGAGAGCTGGCAGCGTTAGAAAGAAACCGAGGGAGAACACGGTCACTCGAGAGGCTTCTATTCCTCAGGGAGCATGCGATTAGACACGGCTGGTTCTGCAAGCGGTATGAGGCCGACCCCTCTCTTGAGCGGGTTCACGTGTGTGTGAACGGAAGGTCAGGTTGGATCCTGCTTTCTGTCTATTCGCTGTTTTTTGGCCAGCGAAGGCACAGTATTGAAATGCCAGGGCTGAAGCTTCTGTCGTTCCTTTTATGACATTTGTCAGGGGCTCAGCAAATGTAAGCGAGCAGAAGCAAATCGCACCCATCTGAGCACCACTGTAAGCAGATATTATCTGGCTGAATGCTGCCCCAAAAGCTGCAAGCTCAGTTCCTTAACCATAACGCCACCTGCAGGCCATACCTCAACCCCACTACTGTGATACCAACTCAGCTGGCAGGGACCGAGATCACTTCACAAAAACTCGAAACCTGCAAAGCACAGACAAAATCATTCTCATCCACCCACATGCGCGGACAAGATAAAACAAGAATCAAGCAACAGACCCAGATGTTTACATCCTTGTCTGACCGTTATCCACGTGAAAGAGCTGCTCTCCATCCAGAGAGCGCCATCACCTGGCTGAAGCAGGCCGAACATCACGTCCACCTCCGGAAACACACAGATCATCTCCACCAACAAGAACTAGCACTGTCCAAAATCAGCAGACCTTCATCTCGCATCACCAGGAGTCAAACACCTGTGAGGTCATGAACCCTCTGCCCCTTTGGATCTACACCTTGCGATTGATGCGATTTCAGTTACAATTCCAGTCCATTCTAACTTGATTTTCAACATGCTGATTTGAAAGATTGAAAAAGAAGAGCAGTAATACAATCTGAAGGACGACCTACAGCTGTCTGGTGAAGGTCCTGGTTTCGATCAAGACAGTGAGCAGGCAGCCATGCTGGCTCCAATCACTGCACTGAGCAGGCAGCCATTTTGGCTCTGATCAAAAGAGTGGCACTTCAGCCTTTCCCTCTGGAATTATGTCTGATGACAATTCAGAAAATAAGGCATTTTGGAGAATGTATTAATATAAATGCCTTGTATCAGGGCAAACGGCTGTCATCCTGGCAGACTCATTAAAGCAAACATGAGTGATTTGCAGGCGATCAGGCCATGTCAGATGGCTGACCTCAGAGGGACGGTCACTGCGGCTGACAAGGCTCCCGCATTGACATTGCATTTAGGGTCCCTTTCCAGGACTTCACTTGCACATTAGGCAATTAGCCAAGAGCTAATAGTCCAAGAAAATTAATAAAGCAATTCAAAGGCTAACTACAACAGCTGGTGGCCACGGAGACGCTATGCCAGGAGGGGAAAAAATACATTAAAAACGGAAAGAAATCACAATCCATCAAGAGAAGGTCAATTTCAATTTGCGCTGCGCATCTGCCGAAGTTCCCGAGTTCTTCAGCTCATTTATTTGGGGGAAAACGACTCGATTGTTCCTCCCTTTCATTAGATTTGGCTGAGACAGAGTGTGACATTGTGTCACTTGCTGCTGGATGTCCCTGCCGGCGTGTAACTACCAGTCCTCTGCATTGAATACACCTGACCACCGGTGTTTGAGGGAGTCGTATTCCTGGAAGCCACGTCAGACATGGGGGACACAAGCACGCAGGTAACGTCTCAGAGACGGCGAGTCCACTCGATATGCTGTCCAGATATACTACACGGCACCCAACCAAGCACGCGGGACACGTCATACCGACCGGGACACCATTACGGGGGGGGGGCAGCTACACACCACAGAGGATCAGGGCAGCAAAGCACTTTTCACTG
>JAODJX010000020.1:21081400-21095022 GCA_026776945.1 Isichthys henryi | reverse complement strand
CTCCCTCCCCCCCTCCCCTCACCTTCCCTCCGCGCCCCCGCTCCCCGCCCCCCCCCCTCCCGGTTCCCTTGCCCCCCCCACCATCGCATCGGCACCCTGTCCCCCATCCTCATGGCCCCCTTGCCTACCTCCTGTTGGCTTCTGGCTGCTTTTTTTTTTTTTTTAACCCCCCCATGGCAAGCCTCTTGTCGCCCAGCCTGGACCCTTCAAGTCCAATGCTCCCCGAGAGCCCTGGGTTCTGCTTGCTGATGTTTCACTGCAAACGGCTGACATTTGAACCAGGAGTTCGGCTCGGGTGAAAATCTCCGGACCAGCAAAGCAACAAATTCGATTTTTTTTTTTTTTCCTTCACTGGAGGCGCTTGACTCAAGATGTCAAGTTAAAACTGTAGTGACTTAATGTTTTTCTCCCCTCTTCTAAGCCGAAAACCAATTTTCCATTTTTAGTCTGTCCTGTTTAACTTGCAGTCCAAAGTGGGAATGAGTTTTTCCTCTTATTCTGGGTGTGTGACGTGGTCTATTTAATCCCCCCCCCCAATCACTGTCATCGCATCCTTGCTGCTGAACTGTTCGGACGGCCTAGTGCAATCTTGAGCTGTCCAGCGTGGTCCAAAACAATCCAAATCTATTAAAATAATCCTTGCTGGTACCTCTCAACATAGTCCAAACAGTACCAACATGGTCCGAAACAGTCCCAAATAGTTAAAAATATTCCTGATTGCTTCCTTTTTTGTAACAGCGTCATTGGGGCCGAGTGTGGGGAGGTTATGGGGCTTTTGTTGAGCCTTCCACGCGCACCACTTCATCAGCTGGCGTTCTTTGCCTTCGTCACCCTTGTTTGCTATTTGGAGGATTTTATGTACCAGTAAAACAATCAGACAAAGTAACCACAGAGAACATGCTGTCTACCAGCAGTTCCCAGCAGCCAGTAACCCTTTAATGACCACATTGTCCCACGCCTCTCTGTGTCTTACTGGCAGTTTCTAACACGAACTGCAGTGGGGGTAAGTGTTCGCTCGGCTATCCCCGTGGATGGGATTCCGAGTGTGGGGGCGAGGTGGTGTAGAGCTTAGCTGAGGTTGTGCATCTGTGTAGGAACATCCTGAAGGGTAAATGCTACACTGTGCCCCCTTCTGTGTTTGGTGTGAAGGTCCAAGTTGGTGTGGGTCATGTGAAGCTAAACCAGAGTGCGTGGCTATGTCTGGTTTAGCTATCAGGATGCGTGGTGTGATGTAATGCTGCTGCGTGTTTCTGCAGGCACCGTGCCATGCATAAGGCTGGCCGGCTCCTTCGATTGGGTCTCCGAGGACCTGCCCGTGTGTGACCTCTTGCTGGATTTGTAAATCTTTCCGTTTATGGCCCATCTCCTTGTCCAAACCCCCCACACCCGTTGCATGCCTGGTCTCAAGAGCCCCTCCGTCTGCCACATGAGTGGCCCCACAGCTGCTGGCAGGGGCTCCTAATGGCACATGATTTCCCTTGGGGCCCCACGGAGAAAGCTCTCAGGGTGCCATGACTGTGTTTTTACCTCTTACGGTTCTCTCCTGGTCTCTCTTCCAGAAACATAGCAGTATGGCCCGACTTGCTTTTAAAGCATTTTCCATCCACGCTATCACCTATTGATCGACCCCTTCTCAAAATAGCCGTCCCTGCTGAGGACTGCAGTCAGTCGTGGTTTTGGTGGGGATGTCTTAACTTTTCAATCTTTGCTTCTGTGTTGTAAACGATCAGTGAGCAGTTCTTTTTAATACATAAAATATTCTCTATGAAAAGTATACTTAGTCTGTATTGATTGCTTCCTGCAGTCAGCAGTTAAAATACAAATATCAGGTGTCTTGCAGTGACTTTGACGATGCTGGAGTTACCGGCATTGTGTTGATACATCTTAGGGAGATTATCTTCTCGGGGGAGAAACACTCTTTTGTAATAGATGTTTTTTTTTTCCTACTAACAGGTTTGTGAGCTTTTCAGGCAGGTCTGCAGATGTTTGTAAGTTGTTTGTGAGCCACATGACACATGGGGTGGGATACCGTTTTCTCGACTTCATCAGACCGTTCAAACCCAGGGCCCCATTGGAGTCCTGCTTAGACTGAGCCATTTTCCTTAGACACAACCTCAAAAGGTCGTTCCAATATTAGGTTTTTGTTAAAGACCTGATGAAAATTACATGTATTTCTGACTTGTACAAAGTCAGCCTGGCCAGTAGGGGTCAGTCTGCTGTACCCTTCATGCCAACTCTAATAATAATATGTGACTGTCTTGCTGAGCTATTTTCTCTATTTTCTTTGGTCTCTTACCATGGTGACTTTTAATGCAGTGTAATGTTTAACATTTAACATCTTTTAATGTCTGCACTTCTGGCCTTAATTTGTTTCAAATCAGCATGTTTGGAAAATCACTTAAGTACTTTGGGAAAGCTGTTTTGGAAGACGCTGTATAAAAATTGAATGCGACTGAAGTGAATTATAAACCACAGGTGTGGATTTAACACAGTAAGAAGTGAAGGGTGTGTTTATCCATTTTCTAACCACTAATCCTTGTCAGGGTTGTGTGGGGGGAGCTGAAATTTCTCTTGGGGAGCATAGGGCATGAAGCTGGAGTGCTCCCTGAACAGGATGCAAACGCATCTGCTAATTAGGCAAAGTGCTTGTTTTCATGAGAGAAAATCATCCAGACATTATCTCTACACAGAGATAGGGTGGGATTCGAACCCCAAACCCGGGAGACAAGAGACAGTGCAACTCACCGTACTCCCCTTGGTTTGCTTGTGTTGGGTTAAAATACAAAAAAGGCATGCATATTCAAGTTTACTTTTGGCGCTCCGCACCAGTGAAATGATCTCTACTGCAGATATCCTGAAATAGATATTCCCCATATCCCTAAATACTGTGCAGAAAAGGCGCTCTCCCCAGCTTCATAGGAAGTGACCCTGGTAGACAGTGACATGTGAGTGTGTGGCGCACATGTTCTTGTTTTGTTTATGGTAATTTATATGAGGGCCTTCGTATTGGTTCTTTTCTGGAATTTGCGCTGGGTTGTATGACTATGAGGCTCAGGGGAAGGATCTGCCCCTCCTCCCCAGTAATCATCATCCAGTTATCTGCGGGTTTATAAGGGTAGGGAGGATGGGAGGCTGGGGGGGGGCTCTCGGCTCCTCTTCTCTATTATCTGTAACACAGTGTCCTGACCAGTCACACAAAAAAGCCAATCTGTCTAAAATATACTCAGGGTCAGTTTGAGATACAGGAACATATTCTGGCATCCTCCACATGCCCCACCAAGCTGACATTCGTCCGGTGTCCTTCCTGTGTCCGATGTTCCCCTCTCAGACATCGGCGTCAGACCCTGAGAGAGTCACCAGGCTCTTCCCATCCAACCCACTGAAAAGGTAGGACAGGAAGTGGGACTGGGGGTAAAAAAAAAACAGGTAGCCTGACTCCAAAAAGCAGGAGCACAGCTGTTAACCTGAATGCCAGCTGTGAAATGTCTGCACCTGCGATCTGTGCTACTTTTTTGAGGGCACAGTTTGGGCACCTGTCCCCACAAAGATGCGAGAGCCTGTGAAATGTGTTGTCACGCTGAGTTCCTCTTTTTTACCCTCTCTTATGCAGAGATACTTAAATAAATTATTTCAGCTGAGACGTCCTTCAAGCTTAACCGTGTCTGCGACTAAACTGGCAAAGCAGGTCGTCAGTTGACACGTCCTGGCCGCAGTTTCAGCATCTCCCTCCTTGCAGTGTCACTTCCTCCAGGATATATACCACACTGTGGTTCTTCATTTACTGATGGATTTATTCTTTTTTTATTGTCATCATTCCACCGTCGAACTGTTCAAATACATGATGTGCACAGCGAATCAAAGACAGTGTAGAAAGTAAAAAATAAATGCATCACAACAAAACATAAACGTAAATAAACATCCCTGGCTGGCTGCACACACCCAAAAGGGAATGAGTCCACTTGAAGGAATATAAACTTCAAGACGGGTAACGTAAAGTCATATTAAACTCTTTAAACCGGTATATAAAGCTTCTTCTATTCATAGCTTCATGGCAGAAACACTGTGAAATGTCTGCATGACATACAATGTGACTTAGTTACTAGTTAGTGTTAATACAATAAATCTAATATTTATGAAAATAAATCAAATAAGAAAAACAAAATACAACAATAACATTAAGAAATATGTAAACAAAACATATCCAGAATGGCATATTTATGGCAGCTAAAGATGCATTTTGCACATCATGTTACGATAGTTTGTCATGATTAGATGGGTGAAGGTGAGGCCATTTTGCCTTCCATTTCTGTTCAGAATCCAAGGTCTCGTATGATCACATGTGGGGCACAGGGATTTCAAGTAGGTGAATTAATGAATGGATGGATAAATGAGTGAATGAATGAAGTAATGACTGATCTTACCTCTGCTGAAGACAGGCAGGCTGTGGGGATCAAAGGACCGAATGCAGAAAAGTAGCGGTACTCGACCAAAAGTCAATAGAAAAGGAAATGTACCAAAAGCATGGTACCTGGTGCGGTGGAAAAGCACGCTAAGGTGAGGGTTTGGCACGTTGGGACTGCCCCAAGAGGCCCTCTAGGGGGATTCCCTCTTTGAACATGAGCACCGTCAGTATTTATCTTTATCCTGTTCGCAGGGCATGAACCTGGACTCAACAGCACCCCCTCACTTTGTGGAACATGTTGACGGCCCGCTGGCCTTTCTGTTTCTCTGATTTATAAACTTTTACTTATTCGGATGCGGTATTCTGTTCTGTATTTTAATATGGCAGCACAGTCAAAGGCCTTCAAATTAACCTTTAGCCTTTGACCTTTTCCACTGCCCATCATGCGGCTCAGCTGTACTGCTGTGACTGGTACTTGGTGTTGCAGAGATGGATACCAAGTCCCTGCTGGACCCATCATCTATGCCTGTTTCTTACCTGCCCCCTTCCCTCCCTCCATCTCCTCCTCCTCTCCTCTCGCTCTCTCCCTTCTTTCTCAGTTCACTTCAGTTCATCGGCCCCAACTTTAATGACAAATGACGTGTCAGCCTGCCTGACCCCCCCCCCCCCCCCCCCGGGGGGGGTGCCGGGCGGGGGGGGCGGGGGCCCCTCGCTGCAGTCTCCGGGGAGGAGGAGGGGCCGTTTCCTGAGAACTGACTACCTGGTGAGACACATCCATCAGGCGAAGCAGCGTGATTGGCTGGCCCAGCCCGCGGGGAACGATACTTCCGAATATACGGGGGGTGCTCGTGTAATAACACCGCCTCCTTGCTACTTATCCAAGACTGTTTGTCTTCAGGCAACATAAAACTTTTATGCTGCTATATTTAAACTCCTTTTTTTCATCATCCCATCCGCCTTGCCAGGAATCGATCACCGGCTCTGTGAATATGCACCGGGATGAATGACCATGTGCCGCTGACTGGGGGAGGCCTGCAGCGCCAAACTAGCGGGCTCCGAGGGCCCTGAAGAGCCAGTGGCCCCGTGACCACACATATGACACATTAACTCTCCACAGGGATGACACAGGAAGCAGTACTGTGTTCAAGGACCTTCCACTGTCACAGCCATCTTCATCTACAGGGAACTCAAAAGCCTTCCTGGCTTAAATGAAATCAATACTGTGTGAACAACATGCAAATATGGCTATCTGGGGAGCAGCAAGATCCACAACAGATACAGTGTAACTATGGCTAACTGGGGGGGGGTGTTAGGCATACATTTAAGCTTCCAAACACTAGTTTTATTAGGACACATATTAGTGTTGCCTTACCAAATATGTTTGCATTAGTTAGTTCTGCTTGACTAGGTTAACTAGGTGAATAACCTGTAGCCTGAGCCTCTCCACACAGGATAATCACCATGACTGCACCCCCTCCCTCTCGTCTAGCTGTTGGTTTCTGTGTGAGCAGAGTGTCCAAAGGAGGCTAGGGATCTGGACAGTTTTATCAGAATAATCAGTCAGGGGCTGGATAGGGTCGACACCCTGGGCCTCGAGCACTTGGTGACTGAGTGACCAGTCTGAAGCTGGGATTAGCGTAGCCTAACACAGGATCTGCTAATCGCCTGGTATTGGTTATGATGTGGGCAAGGTGTTCTGGCAGCTTCTGTGCAGCCAGTAGGAAGGAAGATGGAGATGATAGCTAGGAATTCTGCTGCAAGCAAAGTGGGCCCTTGCACTGCTCTCCAGGGACACAAAGGTTTCTGAGAGAGACAATCAGAGACAGAGCTGTACTATAGCCACCCCCCATTACTGACAGCATTATCTTCCTTGTCACCTTGTGTAAAAAGAGTATGATTCAAAGCCCATCACAAATGCATGACTCCAGAACTTAACAAAGGTACTCTGGTGGGTCTGGGGGGGATTTACACCGATCCTGAAAGAAGGGGGGTGGCCGCTAACATCGGAACGGGAACACGCACCTAGCCACGTCTTGCTAACAGAGCGTGCCGGAAACCGTTCTGATGGTTCCCCGCGCGAAGCCGAGGCGTGACGCCACGCAGCCAGTCACCGGCGGTGCGGTTGCTAGGCACCCGGTGGTGAAATAAACTCACTGGTATCGGAGCGGCGGCCTTAGCAGCACTCTGAAGCGGCACCTAAAAAATACGGAAGACAGCCACCGGCCCAGATGGACCCGTCAGTCACAGGAAAAGCATTTCGGAAGGTGGGGGCCGGCTGAAAGGCATCACCCAAAAAACCTAGGGCCTGGTGGCTTTGGGGACAGATAACAGATTGTGTCCCACCTCTTACTGATAATGCATGAGGGACTGCATTCTGAAAAAGAAAAAAATCAATGACTGTAGCTATTAAATCACAGAGAACACCATCACTACCACTACTGGTATTGCTGCTCTTATTATCATTATTAATCATCATCACTGTGAGATGGCGGGACGGGAGGGGTATAGCCTACATGGGAGCTACAGCGTCCTGGTGAGATTTCCAGCCCTCACACTAATAAATGATCTCCAAATCCCCTGCCTTCCAAACACAATGGCCTCTTGTGGTGTGTCAAGGGGCTGTTTTCAGTTCCACTCACTCCTGCACTTCTGTTCTGACTATTTGTTGCTATTTCTGTTATGACTGTTATCACTAAACTTATCTGAAGGGGGTTATTTACTTTAAAAAAACATTTATCTGCTGGTCCTCTTTAAAAAAAGAAAAAAAAGAAAAAACATTCATTTGCAAGGGCAGGAACAATTTCCATTCCTCTGGATCGACCCCCATGCCAGTGAGACAGGATGACCGACTGAACCAAGAGTAACTGGTGGACTACTGCCCTCTGCTGGCCACCTTAAAGCGACGTTACTGATGCTTCATCTCTACATACATGTAAGAACACTTAGATAAACACTAATTTGTTTGACAAATTGTTCCATTTAATTTATGTTCACTTGGCATACTATGCATTTTCCAAACCCCATTTAATGTCCTTCTCAGGACACAGAAATCTGAGATGTTATTCTGAGCGTATGCAAGTCTTAGGATACTGAATCACCACACTGTGAGCACCAGTGAGCAAAAGCAGAAGTGAAATATATGATTTTGATTGCTCTGCCATGGACCTTATTTCCAAATGAAAAAGGGCAATTTACTACAGTGGCTGGTCGCACACAGGCAGGAGTCATGGCTAAAGCAGACTGAAGCTGAACAGATCATGCATCTGCATTATTCTCTGTCGTGTGCTACGCCCAGTGCCCACGGCAACTCAGGAAATGAACAAGGCGGAAACAGCGTGCAGCCATGTCTTGAGGGGAGACAGTTTCTGGGGCGATGTGCGCAGATAAAAGTGCTAATTCAGCCACCCACTAACCACCTCCATGCCTAGGACTGCAGGCAGGTGACAGGGACTAACAAACTGATCTATAAGCAGCTAAGAGAGCCAAGTGTTTGCAGATTTAAAATAACTACAGGGCTAATAATGATGCACTGAATTGCATTTACATTACATTTATTTAGCAGACGCTCAAGGGGCCGCTAGTAACATTACTCCGTCAATCATCGGATTTGAACCTTCTAGTCACAGAGTCACGGTGCCCTTGAATCACAACAGTCAGGTTGGAAAGTTCCTGGGGCGGTGTATTCAATATTTACTTTAACTACACAGCGTACGAGGAAATGGTTAGCACTGAACTTTGAACAGTATCGTCATTTCTGATAGGAAGTTCTTGATATTCATCGCAGTGAAAAATCAAACAACTTTTCACACGTAACCACGCATGATTTAAAAAAATTAGATAACCTCCTGAGATTAATTTTTGTCCTCTGTAGAGGACATCACGTTTCTACTCACACCTCTCATACTATACATGCCACTTTTTTAAGTCCTGTTGTTATTTAACAAGGATAGTTAGTGCTCACATACGTGACAGTATACTTTTTTACCATTCTAATTTATATAACAAGAAATCTAAATGAAGAACTTTCCCTGGATCTCAGGAGGATACATACAAAGGCAGAGATAAACATCAAAATAAATGTTACTGAAACACACATAGGTAGTGCGTCCATCCATCCATCTTCCAACCGCTTATCCTGGACAGGACCACAAAGGGGGCCTGGACCTTATCCCAAGCAACATACAAGGCTTGCAGGGCAATAATAAAAATGTAACAGAAAAAGTGAGTCCTCTATTACGTGATATAGATGTTGTTATTTACATGATTGTATATGTGATGTTATGAAACGGAGATACAAATCCTATTTGCCTTTGAGCAAAAATACTGTAATGACCTCCAGTCTGTCACTGGTTTGATTTCGCGAATGATGTTGGTCACATAGCCCAGCTGCTCTCCTACAACATGGTTTCTCAGCTTTGTTGCTGCATTTGTTAATTTGATGCCTTGCATGTGGTATGGGTGGAGTCCCTGGGAGAGCAGTATTGGGAAACTTTGTATTTGGTCTGGGAGTCGAGGGATTGAGGACCAGCGGTGTGGGCTCTGACTGAGACCCATGTTAGGTTGTCATGGTGTTCAAGTTAATGCTGGATCGAGTGACAATAAAGTGCTATGTGGGACATCACCCAAGTCTTGGTCGTCATTCTGATAGGAACGCTAAAATACTTTACAGTCACTACAAATAAGAGTGAAATTAAAGTCATATTATTATGGAAAATGTCTGCCAGAAAATTTAAAAAAAAAAAGTTTAAAAAATTGAACGGGAAATAACACATACATTTTGGGTCAAGCTTACAAAGGGAGCATAAATCGGACTATTCCAGCACACAATCAATGGATCGTGGGAGTACATTTGTGTCTTGCTCATTTAATCAGTGGTCAGTGAAGCAGATCGTACGGTTACTGGCCGACATAACTTCTCTTTCGCTACTTACTGGTGTTCAGGCGTCAGAGGTAGTAAGTTTAACATGTAATATACAATTATATATGTATATAATCAGACGCGGAGCAACTCAACTGGTTGGTTGAAACAAAACCCTGGTTTGGAGTTTTACTTTATGGACCTGAAATGTATGTAATATGTATAAAATGTATAATGTTTGTGATGATAAAACAAATGTGTGTAGTCAATTTAAGTAACATAAAACAGAAATATTATATGTACACTTAATAAAACTAAATCTTAATTACACATAAAAGACTCCACCCACCTACCCCCAGGAGGTAAAATTATTACAGGTCTACGTGTGGGAATTAAATGTTTTCAAGACAACGAAGGTACATAGCAGAATAAAGATTACCATCTCTACTCACGACGCGGTATGCAGCCGGAAATGACGCGGCCGTTTGCCCGCCTCGTCCCGTGAATTTCTCACACATCCTATTAAACGCTTCCGTTGAGCTCTGCTTGTCATGTATAAAGCATCACTTCCAACGTAAAAATTAAGTTTACCCATATGAAATAGCCACCCTTGCCATTGTATGTGATATATTGTCTGGGTAGTTACAGACACTCCCCTTATTCCCTGGAGTGTCATCCTGTCCTGAACGCCCGCTTGGTCTCGCGGTCAGCTTCCGCGCGCCGGCTATATTCGCCAACAAGAGTTGCGCAAAGGCTGCGGTCGCCTGGCCGACGGGAGGATGCGCTTTGCGCTGGCGGCGTAGCAACACTTCGGAAATCCGAATACGCCGCAAATCCACGCAGTCTTCGTGGCAAGGAGCCCCTCGGAAGCCGACGCGGTAGGAGGTGGCCGTGCGCCCTGCTCTCGGTGCACTTCTACGGAAACCGACCCGCTTCTAGCCGAGCTCGACCCGGCCGAGGCCCCAGATAAGGTTCCCAGGACGTCTCTCCTTTGGTAAGTACTCAAAGCTTTTCCCCGGTCCCCAATGTCAGTTTACCTGCTTACCGGCGCCGTTTATTTTAACTACCTGGTTGGCGCGGGTCCGTGTTAGCCAAATAGCTGGCTGTCGTTATGCGGAAACATTGCTGTGTAATACTTGGATAAATCCAGTTAACGAAGCTGTTTAGCTGAACCGATCATCCCTGGTTTGCGGTTATTAAAGATTAAATGATTTATCGGGACAGGTAACATCTATTCAATGAAAGTAGAGTTTCTATAGAAGTAACTAACCCCAAAAAATGTAAATAACTGTATATGGTAGATGGACACGTTTACAGTACAGTTTGCAGGTTACATTGCCAAACTGGTGAATGGTGTGTGTAACAGGTTATATGTAACTGTGCCGTATATCTCCATGCTGTATATCGGAGTGGTTCCTCTTTTTCTTTAAAAACACCACGTATAGGAGGAAACGGTGCATTTCAGCATTTGTGCACTCAGGTCTCCACATGTACCTTCCCTGTTCTGACAAGCGGCAAGGAAGTCATAGAGTACTTGACCCACTTAGTCTGAATGGCTGTGGGTGGGGCTGGCCGTCTCCCTGTCTGGGTGTGACTCTACACATGTGTCTAGGTTTCCCAGAAGCCCACGGGGCGGCAGGCATGTGGAAGAAGGCTCTGGTGGCCGCTTTGCTGGCACTAGTAGTGGGATTCGTGTACCACACTGACCCCACGCTGCCAGAGTGCCTGCTGGAGGTACTGTCCCACTCCCTGGCTACCCTGCAGGAGGCCCCTTCTGTGGAGGAGACCATCGCCAAGGCCTGGGAGGCCCTGATCACTACCCCGGGACAGCAGTGGAGCCGAGTAGCTGTGGGGTGCGTGTGCTGCACGGGGAACATCGTGCCTTTAACACCTAATTGTGTATCAATACAAACGAGGTGCTTTTAGGGTCACTGAAAATCTGTCATTTTATCTTAAATATTAACATTAAAAGGTACCTATCACATGAGGGTGTGTACAGTGCTGATTGATTCAGGTTCACTGAGCTGCTGGGTATGTTGTGACCCCCACAGGGTTAATGCCTGTGTGGATGTGGTCGTCTCTGGCGTGGGTCTGCTCCAGGCACTGGCGGTTGATCCACGGCCCGGCCAGGACCACGATGTGCTTCACTCCAAGGAGGGCCTAAATGAGGCCTTCACGTACTTCCTAGGGCGGGGCGCGGCCGCTGAGCGCTTCTACGCGAACCGTGAGGGCTTTCAGAGGATCGCGCAGGCTGCTGCTGAATACCCCGGGGCGCAGGTACCTAGCACCCTGACACACATCTCTGTCTTGTTGCGCCACGCTGGTAATTATACTGTGGGCTTTCACAATAGGAGCTAAATTAACGCAGTGTCTGCTGAGAGCACAGTTTCTGTGTCAAATGTAATTCCACATGTGTGACAGTAATTATGCACACCAGCCCCGGGCCCAGATCTGATCATCTAATCCAAGATCTCCTGAGGAAATCCTTAATGGCTGTGTGCCATTCAAACCAGACACACTGGACTACAAGGCCTAAAGGCTGGTTCATACTTCTCCGCACGCGTACTAGCGGACGAGTCCATTTGAACGTTTATGACGCATTTGGTGTCATGTACCTCCGTGGACGAACGCCGGCTGCACTCCAAATTTGTTTCCGTGCAGCGGTGTATGAGCAGCTCTGGGTACACTGCGCCTGATCGATTCGCTAGCATCCACTTTAAACACCAGCATGGACTTTTGACGAGTGTTGGGGTCGTTTGCAAACCCTACAGACTATTTAAAAGGTAATAAAACTGTTACATACATGTAAATGCTTGTGCATGTTTGTGCGGACTTGTCTCGAACTGAAAATCTCACACCAGCCAGCTGACCAAAGTTGGCAACCCTGTGCGCTGGCTCTCTGAATTTGTAAAGCATAGAGACACAAACCTCAGTGCTGTGCTACGTGTGCAGGTAGTATAAGAATAATAATGTATTATTAATATACAGCACGTTGTGTGCATTTGCAAAGTATGTGGCTTGACGGGAGAACTATGAACGTTTCTGTGTACACATACGCAGAGTGGATACATTAGTGTTGCACTTGTGCAGAGAAGTATGAACCAGCCTTAAGGATTTACACTCGGCGTAAAGTGTAAAGATTTTACCTGTGCTAGAATGTCTTTTGTAAAGGTGTTTTCCCTGCATGTAGCCTGTCTTTAACTATATGGATTTTTTACTAACTACAGCCTTTCTCTCTCCAGTTTTATGTCGGTGGGAACGCTGCTCTAATTGGTCAGAAATTGGCTACTTACCCTCAACTAACGGTACGCTGGGATCCTTCACCATTTAGAAGAAGTTTCTGTTGAACTTTCAAGGTCAACACTATATGGACAGAAATATTGGGACAGCTGGCCATTACACCTGCAGGAACTTTTATGATAAACCATTCTAAATTCATAGGCATCAGTATGGAGTTGGTTCCCCCTCCTTGCAGCTATAACAGCTGCCATTCTTCTTTGAAGGCTTTCCACAAAATTTTTCATTGTGTTTGGGGGAATTTTTGCCCACCCATCCAGAAGAGTATTTGTGAGGTCAGGCAGTGATGGTGGTTATGAAGGTCTGGCCCGCAGTCTTCGTTATAGTTTTTATGTCCTGCATTCAGTTTTTCACTTAAAAGTGAACATTATTTTTGTTTTACATTTCCATCATCACAAAATCAGTCTATACTGGTAAATTGTTCAAAACATTGCTGTTTCTTTTGATATAAAATTTTATTTTGCATTTCAATAATCACATTATGATCTATAATAATGACAACAAAAGAATGTTGTTGCAGTTTGCAACTCAAGAATGTTTATATACAGTACATATGAGAAAATAAAGCAGGGTCAGTTCTGTTCTTTTCTTTCAAATAAAATATATTGATAAGAATACCGTTGAAGTACCGGATCGATAAGCAATATCGTAAGAGCAGTAGTACTGTTAAAATCTTAAGGATATCCATCCCTAACGCTGATCTTAGGCCTTTGGCTCACCACATGCATTCAGCTAACACAACTCACCCATTCAGCTGGCATGGAGCCACCAGCTTGACCAGTGTAGGTGGCTTTTATGAGTGACCCCTGTCCCCATGTGGCCCAGGTGCTGCTGTGCGGCCCCATCGGGCCAAAGCTCCATGAACTCCTGGATGAGCAGATCGTGGTCCCGCCAGCCTCCCTACAGGAGACGGACGAGTACCACCTCATCCTGGAGTACAAGGCAGGTAGGAGCACACGGGGATGCCATCATGGGAAAATCGTGTGACATGGAACTCTACCTGAATGGGGGGGTGGGGGGGGGGTGCTGTTGAGGGCTGGGCTGGGGGAGCCGGCTCCCGTCTTC
>JAODJX010000020.1:21049834-21078574 GCA_026776945.1 Isichthys henryi | reverse complement strand
TTTTGCTGTACTAATTCGCTGTGGATTTTTTAGCATATTCTAGCCTTTTCAATGGAGGAATAAGTGGTGTGCTGGGCAAAGCCAGATTTCATTAATGTTACCCCCCCCCCCCCCCCAAAAAAAAAAACTCCATGCAGTAGGTTTGTTTACTTCTAACGACTGATCCTGTTGACCTCGTTTGAAATGAGTACTTGAGAAGTGTCGTAATAACCTGCAGGAATTCACCACTCCAGCTGCTACTGAAGTCTCGCGTCCAACGGCCATGAACTTGCCGTTTAAACCTGGAGGCATAGACCATCCATCTCATAGTCTTATCAATTGGCCGCACCTGCCAGGCATTAGAGGGACCCCCAGCTCAGCCACTGCTCACATTAGCGTCCGATGGTAAAGGATGGCTGCAGAAAGCCTGCGTGAGGAATACAGTGCTAGTGGCCCGTTAGGGAGATGGGCCTGAGCATGCTCCTGATGTAACCGGACACAGCCAGTCAGAGCGGCAGTGCATGACACTGAGACCCAGGTCTTAAATTACAGTGAACCTGCAGTAACAAAACACAACTGTGCATCCCATACTTGAAAAGAATGTGCCCCCACCCACGTCTTATGCTTGCCGTCATTTAATATGATCGGCAGGTAATTCGTTTCCTTAAGCATGTAACATTTTTATCCCCAATTTATTTCATTATTCAGGGACTTTTATTTTGATTGTTGCTTTTCTGTGTGTTCGTTACGGAATGTGAGATTTAGTTTCCATAACTTTTTCTTTTTCCAAGATATCCTAAAATAGGTTTACATGCAGTGGTTTTATCACAACCAGTTTTGAAATGTAGAGTTACTTTTATATTATTAAGTATGGCAGTTATTACAGTCCTCCACTGATAGAGGGCAGCATTCCTAGATTGCTGGTGAGAAATGGCAAGTTTGCTGAGCAGTGGAGCCTGAGCCAGTGGGAGGAAACCTTCACACTCCATAGCTTCTTATAGGCTACAGAGAATCATGAAAATGTTTTTGTAAATATCAATACAGGTGTTGAGTAGCTTCAGACATACACTTTTAGAACTCAGATTGAAGTTATTTGAATCATTTAACATTATTTGACTTTAATTTCAAAGTATGTCTTAATTTTTGGGGGAAACATCAGCAAAGTGCTTCCCCATTTGAATGAGACGTTGAATGAGTTGCTAAGATAGAAAGTGATTCCACCGTTATTTTCTTTTTGGATACTCATTTCTGTACATAGCAGCACAGTTGTGGGATATATGGGGTAGGGTTATAACTATACAGCCACTTTTAAGAATTAACCGATAACAAAAATAGCTGCAGGAAGATCCATATTAAACTGCAAAGCTGAAAGAGATTATGTGATAACTATATGGCCGTTTTTAAGAATTAACGAATCAATGCAAATAGCTGCAGATCCAGATTAAAACTTTTGATATAGCATCTTATAGAATGATACACAAATCCACTGGAAGTAAGGGACAGCTCATGTAATCAATGAATATGATTATAAAAAAGCATAAGGGACAACTGGTTTTGAGATTAGAAGACAAGTTCTTAAAGGAATGTGTCATCACTTACTAACACTTACTAGTGCTGGCTGCCACAGCGACAGTCTTGTACTCCTCTCAGTCCTTGTTAACTCGACTTACCCAGTTACTTCTGTGAAGGCTGTTATTCATAGATGCCTAGATGAGATCGGCACATGAAGATGTGTTCCGCTCTGATCAGTAACTAAGGTCAACACATTGTTCTGCAAGTAGTTATTTTATTATGAGCAGAGTTAAGTGTCAGCAGGATGTTAATAAACAAGAACCAAGTCTGGATTCACAGACCAGTGTTTCACAGTATGCAGCACGTCTCAAAACAGACGTGTATCATGATGCTAGACTGAGTGATGAGTCAGGAATCTTCTATGTCGACTGCCTTAGTCTGCTGTCTTTTTATATGAATAACCAAGCTTATGTTTCTCAATAAACCAGCTTCGTTTCAATTTAAAGCTGTTCTCTTGCTAGATGTTGTTGTGTCACACTGCGTGACATCTGCATCCACACAGATGTGTGTGCGTCACATGATCGTATGCAGTTAAGGTTTAGCACTATGGAACACACAATCTGCTGTACTGCCAGGAAACCAACTACACAACAAACATTTCATAATTTGTAAAATATCTCGATTTTAAATGGTTTACTTTGAAAGCAATAATTTAATATATTTACCTTATAAGGGAAACAGATTATGCTTATGTACAAAAGCGAGAAATCTATATTTCTGTGTCTGCGTAGCATGTATCAAAACACTTTACATTCCTGAATTCAAATTGCTTGGAGGAATAAAACTGCACATTCAGATTTCACAATAGTTAATCGTAGTTATCTGAATGCTAACTCAGGTCTCCATTTAGGACCTTGCTTCATGGTCCTGCTCGTGAGACTGGATTTAGCAAATCAGCATTCTCACTCTAAGCTTTTGCTCCTAAAATGCGATTTAAATACCCAAAGAAAAACAAGCTGAGCAGTTTGGCTGGAACTACAATAGCTCATTAATCAGTGTCACAAACACTCACACTGATGCCAGCTTACAGCTTTTCACGTTTCAGAAAAACACGACTGAATACCAAACAGCAGAAGCATGATGAAGCTGTAATTATACACGAGCAGCACTCAATCCAGGCCAGGGTCTGCCTCACGCTATCTACACAAGCATCCTGTGCATCTCCTATCCTTTCTGCGTGTGGGTACATAACTACGGGCCCCTAAAGTGCTGTGTGCCATGCCCAGCCCAGCCAGAGGTGGGTGGGCCTGAGCCAGAACCTACAGGATGCTGTTTTCCAGAGAGACTCCAACACGGATTCCCAAAAGCTGGACATAATACAGCTGACACAGTGCCAGACTCTGTGTGAATTTCACAGGCCTAAGTATGGTCGATGTATGAAATAGGTTACCTGGCCTCTGTGGGCACTCTGGGTACATCAGTTGCTACTGACAGTGAAATCACATCTGTGGTGTTGAGCACATGCTGCCAGTAGGGGGCAGTGGTGGTGAGGATGGGGGGTTACTCGGCCACCGACTTGAGCTTGCTCACCGGCTTCTTCTCCTTCAGCTCGGGGTCCTCCGGGGAGCCAGGGGGCTCCGAGGGTGGAGGCGGGGCGCCCTCTATGTCTGGCTCCCGGTCCTCAGGCTCACTTGGGGAGGCGCCTGAGAGAGAATGGGGGTACTGTATGGTCACCCAGCCCCCGTCCTCTATCACCATAACCCAGATGTATCACCCCCTCCCGCCAAAGTGTACCTACCTGCAGAGAGCTGCATGCTCTTGCTGTAACTGGCGGCGGAGGACATGGCCTGACCCAGGGCCTGGTTGGTGCCCAGAGGCTGCTGGGATGTCCCCGCCTTGGCAGAGGCTGCGGGCCGCTGCCTGGGTTTTCTGTCCTTGGATGGCCTTGTCCATGAGACCCCTTCGCCTACCTGCAGTGCTGCCCCCATCCTCTGGGCCATGTCCACCAGCTTGCAGAAAATAGGGTGGCGATGGGCATTGGGGAACATGGTAGCACACCCACAGGAAGGGACGCAGGTGATCCTACCTCCGGGTCAAACTCCGGGTTGCTGCTACTCTCCTGCAAGCTGTTGACCTTCCTCTCCATCTCCTGGTACTGCTGGAGAGCACCCGCTTTGTCTCCCTGGTTGTACAGCAGGATGGCAAAGTTCAGATTCACCAGGGGGTTGGACCTGCAGGCAAGGAAAATAATATATGGTGCAAAATTAATGGATGGAAAGGTCCAGAAGACCCACCCTGAGCTTTCCCTCGCCAGACACCTACTTATCCAAGGCCACCGCCTGCTCGTATGATCGCTTGGCGTTCTCCACGTCATCGAGATTGGTCAGTGCCACTGTTTCACATGCAAAAACACGCACGGTCAGGATTTCATGGTAGATGCACACGGTTTCTTCAAATCAAACCCACATATTTCAGCTAGAGAAGCAACTGCTGCATCAGGTAGCGACAGCAAAGCCTTCCGACAGTGGTACAATGGACGCAATTGTGAGAGGGTATGAAGTAGAGCGGAGTGTACTGTGAGCGTGTATAATAATAATAATCCATACTCTATTGATCCCCGTGGGGAAATCGTCTTTACGTCTCCCTCAACTTGCTCTTTTTTTTTTGTAGAGTAAGTCGTTCATGAAGGGCAGCCACCCGTAGCGGTGCCCAGGGACCCGCAGACGTCCTGAGGCTGGGTTTGAACCGACGACCTTCTGATTACAGGCACACAGCCGCACGCTGCCCCCTATAAACATGTACAGGGTTTAGCGGAACATGTTACCGGCCAGCAGCATGTAGAGCTCGCCCATGCGGGGCTGCAGGCTCACAGCGGCACTCAGGAACTGAAACGCTGAGGCGTACTGCTGCATGGTCAGGTGCACCAGGCCCAGGTTGTACAAGATTTTCCAATCAAACGGCGCCAAGTAGTTAGCCCTCTTCAGGCAGCTGATGGCCTGTGTGGGGAAAACAGGGGTTCTTTGGTTCTTCACCTCCATGGAGTGTGGATAGCACCCTCCCCAGGCCAGGCACGTATTTCTTACCGCCACGTATTTCTTCTTGCCAAAGAAGCACATGCCAATGTTGTTCCAGAGTGGTGGGCTCTCACGCATGGCGCAGGCTGCCACGCGATACTTATTTAAGGCCACGTCAAAGTCACCGTGTGTCTGCATCATGCTTCCAGCGGCCAGGATGGCCTGGGAAGGAATGGGAACATCACCATTAGCCTCCATCAGCCCAAGGGACAGGAACACACTGGCATCCGCTCACCTTGTAGTTGTTGGGGTCGTAGGTCAGGGCGTTCCCCAAGTGCTCAAAAGCCTTCTGGTAGGTTCCATTCTGCAGAAAATAGGAGGGGTATTAGCATACTCTATCACCATCCACGTCTATGTTATTATGTCAAATTAGAAAACAGTATGAAGAATAATGCTCCCCCCAGGGCTACATCCCAGAATGTCAGGTTACAGATCCAGGTCTTTAGTTACTGTGCCACCTGCTGGAATTCAGCTGTTCTGCCTGGACCTGGCTGACTTGCCTGCATATAGAGCAGTCCAAGAGTTGTCAGAAGCTCCGTGTTCTCCGGGGAAAACCTACACAGGGGTGACACGGGTGGGATTTAGGTTCCAGCTCTCATTCACGCATATGCAGCGTAACAACAAACTGCCTGACAGCACAAATTTACAAACGGGATAAAAAAGTAGTTTAGCTTTTAATTATTCTGATATTAGTAATTAATGAGAACTCAAGGGGGATGATCAACCTAAAAATATCTGTTACCGAAGTGTGAGATGGCAGTGTTTAAACACAGCAGGGTGTCTCATTAAAAAACCCATCACTGCTGGGCAACCATATTAATTTATCTTCACCATGGGAGGCCGGTGGTAATGAGGGCTTCAAGATAGGCATTAAACAGCTTCCCCTATACAAAGGGCTAAAATGAGCCTTTTCAAGGCCCCTGTAAGTAACCTTTTGCTGCGTTAAACAGGAAGAGAAAAGAAGGCGAGAATATTGCAACCTATATTTAGGACCATGAAAAACTGCCTTGCAGTCAGAAAATATTTCCTCATTGGCCATCTAAAAATGACTGACAGATGCTCCATCCAATGGCACACCATCCTGACTGAGCTGTGTGGAGAGTCCTAAAGACACACTTACTCTACAGCCTTTCTGTACACCTCAATGGCCTTCTCCATTTCTCCCTGCTGGAGGAATATCTTCCCCAGCATATTGAAGGTCACGTCATGCTTGTTTAAGTCCAAGGCAATATTCAGCTGCTTCTCAGCCTGGTTAGATAGCCAATGAATGGAGATATCATTCAGATATCAAGAATGAAGTCGTGGCATGAAGAGCCCCACAGCGCACTGTACTAGATACAACATGCACACTTACACTTCTGAAGTCTTTGGTATACATGTAGCACACTGCCAGATTGTGGCTGATCTCCTGCATGGAGAGGAACATCAGGAAGGACATATGGATGGATCTCAGCACAGGAAAAACCAACATGGAAGGATTGGCAAAACTACCCCCCTACCTGACTGAGTCAGCACTGTCCACTGTCATAAGGCAACAGATGCACACACAGAGAGTCACCTCTAAATCTAAACCCTGCACACAAAACACTGCCCCCAGTGTGTTGACAGCACCCGAGGTCTTACCCAGTCCTTCTGGCTGAGTCGGGCTGCTTCGTTGTACACCTCAATGGAGGCCTTGTGCTTCCCCAGCAAGAAGCTGCCAGAAAATAACGGGGCGGGGCGGGGCAGGGGGAGATGCAGTCAGGCGTGTTTGAGGCGGGAGAGACATACGTCTCACATCCACGCTGATCTCATTTCCCAGACTTACACATGCAGACTGATCTGCATTCAGGACAGTCCTTTGGTTCGATGGCTTTAAAATGAGGAACATACAAACACTCGCACAGGGTACAGCATTAAAGCCCACTGTGACTGGAGCGGGGGCGACCGTGTTTTGACCGCGGGCCCGGGCCTACTCACAGCGAGCGAGCGACCTGTTTCAGGTTGTCGGCGCTGTGGGGGTTCAGCACGGCGCAGCTCTGAAACAGCTCCAGGGACTGCTGGATCTTCCCCTCCAGGCGCAGGATGAGAGCTGCGCCAGCATAAGGAAGGGGGAGGGGGGTGTCACTGTAGGAAACTGAACACCCCCTTTACACCTGGGAGGGGGAGGGTCTCACAGTCTGCGGAACTCAAAGCACCATAAAGGAAGGGGAACCAGCAGCTAACTCACATACCCGTATGAGTTATGTGACCTTGAAGGTAGAATTTAGAATTAGAATTTAGTGATCAGTGGTCATTGTTGACACACCACGGCACACAGTGCGCAACAACGAAATGTGTCCCCTGCATTTAACCCATATGTGGCAATGTGACATAGCAAAGGGCAGCTAATTCAGCGCCCGCAGCAGTGCTAGGGGGCGGTACCTTGCTCAGGGTACGTCAGTGGTGGCAATCTTTCAATTACAAGTGTGCTTCCCGAACCATTAAGCCACCACTGCCCACCAGCCGCACTGCTCTGAGACCCCAGCCTCCAGAGGTGTGGTGCACTGGTCCCCCTCAGAACACAAGGCACATACCTTGAACATAAATAGCATATTCACACATTCCCTGGGTCTCCTGCAGCTGCTCTTTGATGATCGTCTGTGTGGAGGGGAGAACATCCTGTGAGGTGAGTGGCGCAGCCAAAATGGGTCAAGGGGTGTGCGTGTGTGGGGGCGGTGGGGGTTGGCTGTGGCACCTTGGAGGCGCTCTCCTACACGGTCGGGGGGTGGCCGCCGCCAGGAGCTCACCTTGCAGGTCTCGTAGTCTTTGCGGATGTAATGCAGGTGGATGAGCCAGTTCCTACGTTCCAGGATGGGCAGCTCTGGAGCTGGGGTGAGGTCAAATCAAAGACAGCAAGTCAGCATCAGGGCTCATCAGACCTTCGTCGAGCTAAATGTCCATACCAGCCCCCCCCCCCCCAGCTAATAGGGGCATTCTTCTACTGAGTACCCATATTTAGATTTAATTTTTCTCGCACATGATTTTATCCAAAGCGATACAAATTTTTGATAAAGTTGGGTCAAACAGCCCTTGGAGCATCTGGGGGTTAACGGCCTATAAGGGTGAAATCACTCTGCCGACCATGGGATTTAAACCAGCAAGTTATCGATCACACTAACTTGCTGACCCACATATGGCCCATATACTGTCTGAACTGAGAGTGACAATTAAAAACGTTTCTGCCAAAATCCTGAAAATCAGCACCAGGGAGCCAGTCACAGCCCACTGGCTGGAGGGGATGAGGGATCAAGCTTTGATGACAACATGTTCTCCTGGTTGTCAAGGCAACCAGAAGGGTTCAGCGCAGACTGTTTGTAAGAGCAACTGCAGACGGGCTGGATGACAGATCAAGGAAATGCACCCATGACAGCATCATCACTAGCAGCACAGCGCAGAAACGAGATCACTCTCAGCAAAGCCTTCCCCCATAAAAAGGGGAGTCTGGCCTCCGCTCCCCCAAACAAAGCGGCTTTTGCATCCTCGCATGGCACGGTTTGCAAGTCGCAGATCCGCTTTCTCACAGCAGGGGGCGAGGCAGAGTTGCCTTTCATCCCCGACCAAAGCTGTCTCAGCGACAGATCTTACAGCTTCCTCTGTGTTCTTCGGATCAGACTTAAAGCTGCTCTATTTCTGGCAGGGTTCCATACACACCCTCTCACCATGCCTGCTTCGATCTCCACCCCCAAAGAAAGTGGCAGAACCATAAATCCCACACAAGACCCCGTCCTTCATAAAACAGTACTCCCATTAACCACCAGGTATGTGCACCTGAGCCCAGCCGGGCAGGACGTATCAGTCACATGCTGTGGACATCTAATTCAGTGCGGACTTAAAACCAAAAAGGAGAGATCACACACACTCTGGCACAGCACACTGATCCAGCACACAATCCAGTCTCAACAAAGTTTAATAATAAATAAAAGGGATAATGCAATAAAGACGTGAAGCCAAAGCTTCGTAAGGATTCAGACTCATTATTTTTTTTTGCAAAATCAGAGACTAAGGGCGCCATCTTCAGGAAGCTGTCATATTACTGGTAATCCCACACATTTCTATTCTGCAATTGTACAATATGTAATTGAATCCAAAGAGATGCGCTGAAAATAATTATATAATGATTAGAAAATAACTGCAAATGGAGTCTCAGGCACTGCAGACTGCATACTGGAAGACGGATTTTAAATGTAAAAATCTGTTACAGGTGAACCTTATAGCACAATCCCATCTCAAATTACCTTTAGTTTGAATTCAATAAAAATACATCGCTTAAAATACACAAGCTCTAAAAGCTCTTAAACTCTAAAATACACAATCGCGCTGTCAGAACACAGTGATGCAGAGAGTCCTTCCTGCAGATGCTCACCACATTCTTGGGGCACACTCACCTTTCTTTGGGCGGGTCTTCTTGCTGTCCATAGCCAGAGAGGATACACTATCCTGGAAAAGATCAGCAGATGCGTTTGAAACCCTTCCCAAGGCTGCTTAAAGAGACCCAAGCTACAGAAAGTTTAAAAAGTCCATTAGTGTACCACAGGTTGGTTCCATTCAGGTAAATCACTGTCAATAACGCGTGACCACGTTAACTGTATTACTGCATTGAAGTGTGTGTTCTGTGTTTGAGCTGACAAATATGTGCTTGGGTTTGCCTGGACTAGACAATGTCCTAATACACATAAACACGTCCGGAACCTGTGCTCGAGTGCAGCAGGTTATACGGTGGAGAAGACACTGTACCTATATTTCAATACTGAGACTAAAGTCTTTCATTTAAACAGACATAAATAGACGGAGCGTAGATTAGTACAATCCTCTTAACCTGGAAAACCAGAACGTACATCGTTTTTTTTTTTTTAAAGAGGCAAGGAGAATCATTTTTTCTGGACGCCATATAGAACCAACGTGGGGATCAGTAAATAAATTTTGTAAATATCATTAATTAAAGTTTCCAGCTTGTTAGCTCTTTACTGAAAGATCGATCACACTACATGCTGCTTATTTTTTGGAAAGAAAATAGCTAAAGACACAATAAAGCTGAACAATCAGTGCACCTAAAACACGCAGTCTAGGAAGGTAGCAGCCTTCATATTCCGACCTGGCTGAACATGGGCAATTTACTAACCTAAACACGATACAATTTCATCTCTGTTTTAAGCTGAGGTACACGTTCAAACAGCCCCGAAGAAGCTAATATTAGGTATATAAAAGCTTACTAGCTTTAGCCTGTGGGCTTAATAAAACATAAAGTACATATGAATGAGTGTGTATCGGTGGCACCTTGAGACTGGCGGGCAAGCTAAGCCTGAAACGCTAAATATTTATTTATGCACGATTAGACAGCCGCACACTGGACGCGGCGCTTTTCCGAGTCTTACCGTTCGAGGTTTCTCCTCCGCCATTTTCCAGGGGATGAAAACAGGAAGTTGTCAGCACGTTTCCAAGGTAACCTGCACTACGGCCCGCGAGTTCCGGTAAAGGCTGTCCCAATGTATTTGGCGAAAGGCTCGAACGTAATTATACTTTATAAGTTGAGTCTGGCGTTTTCTAACTGAAATATGGATGCCAGTTAAAGTAATTGCGTTATACATTTGGTGGCCTATGCATCTAGGAACTGTGATAATCATTCCTCCAAAAAAATTATTAATAGGGCACTTAAGCATTTCAGTAGAGGCAATCACATTATAAAATACACAACTTTCACAATTCCACTATAATGTGCTATTATTTTAAAATATTTAGACATATTATATAGTATATTTAACATTCTTTTAATGGAACCACATAAAAATATTAACAGCAAATGAAGGCCATTATGAAGATTACTCCAAAAACAAGTGGCTTCCATAGTATAGTTTGACAGGATGGGAACATAATTAGGTACCAAAATGCTAACCTTACCTTAAAACTAAACATCTTATGAAACACAAACTAAGCAACAGACCAAATTTACAGGATTAAGCGAGAATATTTAAAAATTACCATTTGTTAACCCTAATAAGAAAAAGTCCCTCCTTGACAACCAAAGCAGAAATATGTACCCCATTCAACTGGATTAGTCAAATTAAGTTATACATCACACTCATGTGGCCATGAAAACGTTTTTGCAGATTTCCTCAGCAGACAAGAATAAGTTTTTCCATTTATTTAAGGATAACTTTTTCCCCAATACATTCCATTTTAGTTGCTACTCACCAACTAAAATATGCAAAAATACAAAAGCATAAATACCTTTTCACAACATTTCAATTACCAGATGCCTTTGTCCAAACTCACGTACAAGTGAGGCGAATGGCATATTAGGTACATGATACAGCTCTAATAAGAAACAAAGAAATGTCTGTAAAGCCATTAAGGTTCCCAAGCAAGTGGTCTTCCACACAATAAACACACATCCCATGAAGACAGTTTTATATTTTCTTTATTAAGACAAACGTCACAAAGTCTTACACCCCTCGTGGTGTCTTGAAGTTCATTCCCACTGTGGGTTGGGTGACCTGCAGGTTGGACAGACTGCCAAAGTCCTGGGGAAACCAAATGGAAAATGAGTAGCTAGCTTTAGCCGCATAGCCAGCGCCTTCAGACTGTCTGCACTAGTCATCTAGACGAACATCAAGTATCACATTCACACAAGGATGTAATCAACTTTAGTTGGGACAGACATTTAGACTGCCATACCATAAATAGCAAAAGACCAGATATGTAGAATTTCTTAAAAGGATGGCCTAGACCGGTTAACATGAACATCCTCTATACACGTGTTTGAAAGATACAGGGTTTGAATGGAACACAGCTCCCAAACAAACACGGGAAAGACTTTCAATACACTCTTCCTGCATTATCAATGACCTGGCAACAATCATACCACAGTCACTTTCGATACAGGATTTCAAAGCGGCAAACGTCACGTACATCCAATCCACGACCAACAAAATCATTTATGGACTCGTTCAAGAAAACTCACCAGCAGCTTCAGCATTTCCTTAGTGTCAGGATCCACCTCGATGAGCTCCTGGTCCAAAGCAGAGACCTACGACCATTGACAATAAAGATTAAACGTCCTGAAAAGTAGTAGACAGCAACACCAAGGGATAATATGAAATCCTTTAAGGGATAGATGAGCCACAAAGAAAAATGTTTGACAGATACAGGGTTTGACAGGGATGCAGCTCCCAGCAAACACGGGAAAGACTTTCAATTCACTCTTCCTGCATTATCAATGACCTGGCAACAATCATACCACAGTCACTTTCGATACAGGAGCAAGACACTTTGCGTAACATTAAGAAAACTTTTCAATGAAAAACAATGGGTGGATCTTATTGGAAAAACTCACTACACCCATAGCATCATATAAGCAAGCCTAAAATACATATTTATGCCATCGAAGGCACTTATGGGTTTAGAACAAAGATGATGGAGGCAAATAAAAACAGCCCCCACTTAAATGGTGTGCAGGCGTGAGGGAACTGAGCGTGGCCCGACAGGACACTAACCTCGGGGACATAATTGTCCCTCCTCTCCCTCTCTTCCTCCTGCAGCTTAATGGAGATGCCCCTCACAGGACCCCTCTGGATCCGCTTCATCAGATGGGTGACATACCTAGGCCGGGTGAGATCGTGTTACCTTCCCACGTCAACACAGCACATTCTGCTTAATCCCCACATCTCATCCTCCATTACCCCACGGTGGTCCCCCCTCCCCCCTCATCCAGCAGCCCAAAACTAGCTGAACTCACCCAGCGATCTTGTTGCGTAGCTTCTTGCTGGGGATGATGGCGATCTCCTCGCACACCCGCTTGTTGGTGTGAAAGTCATTGCCCAGGCGGGTGTAGTACTTCTCAATGATGACCCGGCTGGCCTTTTTCACCGTCTTGGTCCTGACTCGTCCCTGCAGAGAAAGCGACACAAGGTTCGGTCAGGCCACAAATACGACCCCATGTGTGAAAGACATACGGTTTGACAGAGACGGGACTCCAGTCAAACACGGGAAAGGCTCTCATCTCGCTTTTCCTACATTACAAATGACATGGCAACCATAAAACCAGTCACGTTCGATGCAGAATGCTAGCTTTAGTTCATTTTAAGCACAGCATCGCTTTACAGATAACTAACGGCAATCACCATCTCAACCAGGACCCCAAAAACGTACTTAATTCACCGTGCCAGCTGTGCGATTAATGTATAACATATATGGTATAGAGGACTGTCAAAAAAATTCCACCATCACACCAACTAGTCGTAAAAATAATGAGACGCTAGCTACTTTAGACAAAATATAACACATGCAAAAAACAAACGAAAAGTAATCGTCAAAGCCTTACAATTTCTACCAAACTTAAATTAATTCGGAGTTAAAAACCAACGTATATTAAAAATCTAAATTAAGTCCCAATACGACGCGTCCGTCATCGACAAAAATATCAGAAAATTGTCATTACAAACGGAATTTACTAAATCAAGTCACAGCGCGACATAACAACGTTATAACTTGCTTAAACTGCTATATAAACATATATCTGGCAAATATAAGCCAAGGATTACGACGGATTTAGATCGGAACACCGTTCCGTGGATACCCACCATGTTGGATCAGGTTAGTAGAAGAGGCCGGAAAAGCGCCGACGCGGAAGTTTAACGAGCGGCCCGGAAGTGAATGCTGGGAAAAATGTATGCATACTAATTTATACTGCCACCTCGCGGCTGGGCTGACTCATGATTCCCTAGGTCAAGTAATACGCTTTATGTCTTTACGAAGAGAAACGAATTGATCCTAGACAGTCGGCATTTTTGTTCCCTCCAAGAGGTGGGTAATTCAGGTATAGAGAGTAAAAGTCCGCACCAAGATTTTGCTTCAACCAACTAGCTGAGTATAAACAGTCACAGAGTTTACTCTTGGTCTGGACTTTTGCTCTCTGGACCTGATCTATCTACCTCTGATTAAAAGCAGTACTATATGTCTCACAGTGCACAACTCTGCCTTGACTGCAAAATGGATATTAATCTGGGTTCCTTGTGTGGGGAGCCCAGAATTTTCCTTACTTGTATGCAATTCCATCATATATCAGGAAGAGGCACTGCGAATTCTCTATATCGAAGATGTTATAAACAAGCTTCCAACTTTATATACACGCACGATATAGTTTTTGGAAAATTCTAAATCATACTGCTATTGCCTATTGAAAATCATACAGAACATGTACATTGTTAGTCAGTCAGCATGAAGTCAGGCCTGCCAGCTTTGCTCAACTGGCTGGAGCGAGATTTTCAACTCGAGACTACAGTCCGTAGACACATTAACATTCAGGTAAGAGGTTTATTACCTTGTAAAAAGTCTGTAGGGGTTGCACACTGCCATAACGGTTTTGACGTAGCCAATTTTAGGCTTATAATGGAATTATACAGATTTGCCGTTAGATTTCTTGCGTGAGTCAGAAAAAGTGATTGGCACGGCAGATGCGTGAAAGTTGACAACCCTGATGAAGTACAAAGTAAGGCTGTCTGTTTTATGGATTCGTAGAAGTGCCATAAAAACAATAAATCTGTAAGAGAATAAGAAACTAAATGCTTTTCTATATTGCCTTTTCCCAATTACTTTTGTTTTCTTCCCCGAAAAAACCGAGCTGTCAAACAGTTGGCTTTGGTTACGCCCACTGAGTGGCAAAAGGCTGCAGTAGCATTAACTTTCAGCTTGAGTGTCGCGAAAACTCTTCTAAAATGGGAAAGAGCTGTGGTGCGGTTCATTGTATAAAGCAATTTAAACAGGAAATCGGAGCTTCTTTTTACAGACTGATGAAAAATAAAGAAAAATAGCTAGTGGATCGCTGTAATACGCAGCTACAACTGGAAACCAAATTCCGAAACGTGCATTTGCGATTGTCATTGTTATGTTGGATTTTCGGGTCACATCATATATTATATACTGACTACTCATCAGTGAAATATCTACCATCATTCATTTACGGAGTGGTTAGATATTGTTGGCTAACCTCCCCCTCCTCCCCCCACCCCAGATCCCAGTGTTCCACGTTAAAAACTCAGTCAAGCTCCTTTTCGGTGCATGTAGAAAAATATTTAGTTTGACGATAGAGGTCGCTATATACTAAATAATCAATATAACTCACGATGGTAAATCTCCAAGCCGTTATTTTCACACATCAACACAAAACGTCCCACATCGTTTGAATCCCACTGCGATTCTATGGTTGCATTTACTTTTTGCTTCACAAACAGAACTTTGAAATGTTAAAGTATCCTGACGGAAAGAAATACAATCATCTGGCTGGACAAACGAAGTTTTTTTTTTGTAAAAAGATATTGATACAGAGTTATATTAAACATTTGCTCTGAATGCCATGTCCAGTCTGGTAATTCTATATCTGTGGCTGGGCTTGTGTTTCTTGCTTAAGTGCACATGACCCAGGTGAAAGCCAGACAGATACCCGATATCACATTGTGGTTCGGTGCGCAAGATCAGCCACGGGACACGGGAGAATTATTGCGGCAGTATGAAAATCGTTTCACTTAAATGCTTCGTTACAGAGAGGTTGTGAACAGCTATTTAATAAAATCTGGAAACAAATCAAGGACCTGCTTAGTAGCTTGTAGACAAAAGACACATTATTTGTGGTTCAATGAAAGTCCATTTGTGTGGTTTGCAGTAGAGGCAAATGAGTGTGTATCTCATTGGACCTGATCCTCTTATACTGGCGAGACTGTCTGTCCTGGTCTGAACCTCAACTCTGTCGTGTGTTTTTAATGAGGGAGGGGGGATAGTGCTATTGAAACAATGCACACCATCAACTGTCAGACGACAAAATGTAGCCCAGAAATTTGTCAAACTAATTTGATATGGGTGGGGGGGTTCCCCCTTGGTACATTTTGCCGCTGACTGGGGAGTCTCTGGTTTGTTTCTCCCAGGGGAGGACGGTGAGGATAGGTAGCCACCTGGGCCCCCGAAAACTAGGGGCCCCATGAAGACAGAATTTCCATAAGTTACATTTAAGGATAAAACATAAAATGATCATTTAAATGTTAGCAACATGTACGTTATTTGCATTTTTAATGACAGTTCTCAGGATAGACAAAGTTCCCCTGATCCCAGCTGTAACAGACTATTCTACTTTGAAACTTTGTGCTATCCAGCTTTCTTTTACCACTGGAGTTTACCAGCCGTTCACCGGCAAACGAACTGGCACAAAGTAACAAGCAGAAAACAGCAGAAAGATACAAGGTTAACATTACATCTCTGTTGTCTGATACCGTCTCGCTGCAGTGGTAGACAGCTGACAAGTTGTGAACGGACGTGGAGAGAACACAATTAAATAAACACATGCAAAAGATTCGGGACTAAAAGAGGGAATGATGAATCTTCTTAAACTTGACCAATGGATCCTCTGGCACAATTTCACCCCCCCCCCCATCAGCAAATTTTACCTACAGCATTCCTGCCCCCCACCCTGATCAATAGGTTTTACCATGTGTATCACACACTTTCATTAGGATCCACTAGGGGGCCTCCTACCCATGTCAGCCTAGGGCCACCAGAGAAGTTAGTGCACCCCTGGATTCCCAGGCCACCGGCCCTCATTAGACCAGCTCAACCTGAAATATCTAGAGCTTCAACCTGGCCAAGTCAGTGTCTGTATATGCTTATATAATTATTTTTCATATGCTTTGTGATGGACTAATATTCCATTCAGGGGTCTGTGGTAGGTAAGTGGTTGTGGGAGATACATGGAAGATGAGTAGATGGATTTTTTGTTTCAAGTTTATTGTCGTTAATCTTATAGCTAGAAATTATGGGTATCCAGGCAAAATGTCATTTTGGACCCCCCAGGTACATTTTACCGGGCCGGCCCGAATGTTAAATTTCACACCGGTGTGTCTGCTGTGATGCCACGTCTCCACAAAGACCATCATCACTTTGCCCAAGGCACGTTTACCGTAACAAATGTGTACACAAGCAACATACGTCATTAACAGGCATCATGAAAGACCGCTATACCACAGGGCTAGGAAACACTTCCCGTCCCACCAGGACAAAAAACCCTTATTGGCTGGCTTTGTTTTTTCACCCTTCGGCGCCACAGTAATCCCGTACCTTCGAGGTCCGATAAATTGCGTCTCATATAGTCGGTAGGGGGCGCCCTCCTTCACATCGCTTTTGTGCGGAGGATGAGCAGATCAGCGAAGTTCTCGCAAACCTCCAAAATCCTTCGCTTCGTACGGATCTCCTCCCCGTTCAGGTGAACTGAACCCCGGTGCTACGAGTTTCTGTCGAGCATGAACATACAAGTTTATGTATATGCATGGCATGTTTCACATCACCTTCACGGAATCCTTTACATTTTTATCCTAATAATAACACATTAAGATAAAAACATTTAAATTATTTTCTAACTATCGCCTGTACGTTCGGGTGAGATTAAAGTATTAACCTGACATTCCGTGGTGGGTGGGTCCATAGCTAAAATCTGACTTTATACCAAACGTGTAGTTAAGTACCTTGTGATTTTGGACGTTGAAAGCATCTTCGTGAATTATAGATTAAAATAATAATAATAATAATAATAATAATAATAATAATAATAGTAGTAGCAATAATAAGTCAGTGAAAAATAAATACATTAACGCATCAGGAAAATGCTGATCTTTACCGATCTTGACTTGGACTAACCCAAACACCAATTTTATTTTATTATACTTGACCAAACAATGATGCTTCAAAAGCTTCCCGTATTTTTATGCTTATGATTATTCTACATGGAGGATAAAGTAGGGTGGAGAACACGTGATGACGTAAAGTTAGGTCTCAGTGAGGAGGCGGCAGTGCTGTGCCGGTTCAGCACTGTCATGTGATCGTTAGGATCGGGGCGGACGTATGCTGACAGCCTCGGGTAGTGATCTGGGCTGTGATCGCAAAGCGGAGGTGGACAGGGGATTTTGCCCCCACATCCCCTCGTAATGTCTCAGGCCGTTCTGCTTTGCGGACGGCTGCCCAAAACTTTACGGTGCGCTTGGGATGTGCGGAGACCGTAAATACTTCAGCCGGGCAGCCTGCCTCCTAATGAAAGACTGACAGAAAACTTTACCGCACCGGCGGCGGAGAGAAGGTAAAAAGTACGGCGCTCAGTGGCTGTAGGTCTCCGGTTAATGCCGGGAGATGGAGGAATGCAAAATATCCGTGTGGGTCTGCAGAGAGGAGAAGCTGATATCCGGGCTGACCCGGCGAACTACCTGCGCCGAAGTTCTCAAAGTGCTGCTGGAAGATCAGAGCTTGAAACGAGGCGCCGCTGCGTCCATGCTCTCCGGCTCAGCCCTCTCCTACTGCATCGTGGAAAAGTGGAGAGGCTTCGAGAGGATTCTGCCCAACAAGACAAAAATCCTACGCCTGTGGACCGCATGGGGAGACGAGCAGGAGAACGTGAGGTTTGTCCTGGTGAAGAATGAGGCGTCCCTATCTAGCAGCGGACCCCGGAGCGCCGAGGCGCGGGTGGTCCCCAGCAAGGAGAGCCAATGCGTCTGCAAGGGAGAGGCTAAATGCACGGCGACTTCCATCCAGGAGAAACAGCGTCGGATCGTCAGGAAGGCGTTCAGAAAGCTGGACAAGATTAATAAAAAGAAAGAAGAAACACTGTCAAAGGATGCTTCTTCTGTAGAGAAAATGGAAACTTTGGTGCATCTCGTTATATCGCAGGATCACACTATCCGACAGCAGATCCAGAGGATCAAAGACCTGGATAAAGAGATCGACCGGTACGAGGCGAAAGTTCACTTGGATAGGATGAAGAGGCACGGCATCAACTACGTGCAGGACACGTACTTGGTCGAGCCAAGGCCTGGAGTGACCCGAGCCGGAGACGGGGGGGAGCCGTGCTCCGCCGAAGCTCTCTCGCGGTTTGAGGAGTACGCCAGCAGGTGCGAGCAAGTAGTGGAGCTTCAGGGGGTGCTGGCAGAGCATGAGGCGCTGATGGAGAGCATTACAGCGGAAATCCAGGAGGAGCTCAACAAAAGGTGGATGAAACGACGGAAAGAGGAGATGTCCGGTAAGGACCAGGACAGCCGCGGGGAAGAGGCTACCATAAAGGTGATAAGCGTCTCCTCCGAGACAGAGGATCAGGAAACCCCCCAAGGAATAGAGACAGAAAACGAGCTGCTGTTGGACGAAGACAGGATCAAAACTCAGTTGGACACCTGCTTGTACATCGGACTTCGATTGAACGCGGACTTGGAGGCTATCAGGAGTGATCTGGACATGAGTCAGGAGTTGTGGGAAGCTAAAGAGAAAGAATTCACGAATCTGCTAGAGAGGGTGCGCTCCATGGATGCTGGGGGTGGCAAGGAGGTTGGGGACGCCGGCGAGAGAGCCTCGGTCGGAGCGCAGAACCAACTGCCGCCTTCGCTGAAACCGAGCGGATGGACTGAGGAGGCGACCTGCGGAGGGGATGGCGAGGACTCGGACACGGGGCTGAGCTCCCTGCACAGCCAGGACTCAGACAGCGCGGCTGTGTGCGAGTCCCTGGTATAAACCCGAGACTCCGCGAAAAAGACGAAGGATCCCGGTCACAAGGGGTTCGGAGGTATAATAACGGTTTGTCTAAAACATTCGCTAGTGCAATCACACGACAGTGCACGGCGATTTGTTATTCATGCGCAAGTCGGGGAATGGAATGTAATTTCGTTATTCTGTAAATGCGAACCACAGGTGTTATTTATGACAAACGTGCAGAGTTATGGGGTAATAAACGACTGCATTGTATCTGCAGGAAATCGAAGTTTTGCAATCTGGAGCAACCTGTTCTTAAACAGAAAAAAAGGTTGTTCTGGGATTAAGGGGGCAGGCATTACGCTTTTCAGCATTTTGCGGCAGCATTATAAACATCTTTATAAACACAGTTTCAGATCGCAGCGTCTGTGTCCTGTGCCGTCATAACTTAACTGAAGCATATCTTATCTGAAAAATAAAGGTAATCCGCAATGCAAACAGTTAAATCTCGCAGTAAAGAGTGTTTCCTTAAAGTTAACTTATGTTAACTTTATGTAACGGAGGGTGGGATCTGCCACCCTGCATCTTTTCCTGATTAATCAAACCCCAAAATCCTGGTGCCAGATGTCATACTCTTTAGACAGCTGGACCTGTGGTGTTTATGTCAGTGTCCATCACTCATCTGCTAGCTGTAGAGTTTAGCTTTCTGTTCAAACAGAAAATGTCACCACTACACACTCTAACACTCTCAAAAGCACTTACACCAAGCCTACATTTACTGAAAGAAAAATGGACTCTGTACTGACTAAGTCTTATTCTGTCCCATTTATTCTTTATGGGAATTTGTTGTACAAGAAGTAGACCCATTCATCTTCGCGAGCCTGGGAGCCTATTCTTGGATGTGTAGGAAATGATGCAGGGGACACCGACTATAAAAGCTTCCCGGCTTGAGGTTACATCAGCATTTTATGTATTTGTGTCTGAACCACAATGTACTTTAGCATCTTGGGCTGAGTCACCTCTGGCCACTGTTCTGTTACTTTGGTTTAACTTTTAGTGTCATGGGCTGAGTCACCTCCAGTCACCATCCTGTGATTTTGGCTTAGCACCACCCGTAGGTAAAGCCTGCCCCAGGGCAGTAGCTAATTGCTTTTGGTCACTTCGATCCCTCCAGGCCCTCAGTGGCTGAAGCCTCCTCTTGCTGATCAGGTAGCAGCAGCTAGTTGAGGGTTTGCACTGTTTGTTTTTTTTTTTGGTTTGTCCTCAGCAGAAGTTTAAAAAGTCCCTGCAACCCTGAACTGGCACGGATAGGGGAGAAGCCAGAAAGGCTGACATACCTGCGGGGGGAAAAAGACTGAAAAACAAATGAAAGATGAATAAATAAGGATTAGGGAGGAGATGAGAGAAGCGGGACAAGCAGGTGATGTGATGAGAAGGAGCTGACTGGGCGGACAGTGCCGGGGAGGTATGGGAGGTATGGGAGGAAGGGAAGGACACACAGACACAACGCTGTGTAACGCAGAGGCAAGTAGACCCTCAGACACAAAGCTGTGTAATGCAGACGCGCAGACACAAAGCTGTGTAATGCAGACGCGCAGACACAAAGCTGTGTAATGCAGACGCGCAGACACAAAGCTGTGTTACACAGAAGCAAGTAGGTGTGCAGACACAAAGCTGTGTAATGCAGACGCTCAGACACAAAGCTGTGTAATGCAGAGGCAAGTAGATGAGCAGATACAACGCAGAGGCACTTAGATGCACAGACACAAAGCTGTGTAATGCAGAGGCACTTAGATGCACAGGCAACGCTGTGTAACGCAGAGGCAAGTAGACGCTCAGACACAAAGTTGTGTAATGCAGACGCACAGATACACAGCTGTGTAACGCAGAGGCACATAGACATGCAGACACAGAGACACACACACGCAAGGCTGTGGAAAACGGGCACAGCTTCCATAATGCAGTATAATTATCTTACAGGAAAGACCGAGAGCGACTGGGGAGTAAAATATCTAACTTAAAGGGGACAGGGGGGCAGGGGGGCAGTATCAGCTGGTAACCAAGCTCATTATCAGGCACTAAAACAGTCTGGACCCTTTTTAAAAGCATCATGACTTATTTTAAAGCGCTGCTGAAAGCCACTTTGTGGGGAACCCAGAGGTGTGAGGCCACAACGCCACCTACCTGCCATGCTTTATATGTAAATACAAAGCAGCGTGGTGAGTTGTGGGAATGAGGAGCGATCATCTGGGAGCTGCTACGTGGACCTGCGGGGGCAGGAAAGCTTAATCAGGCCCAGACTCACTACTGACAGATGTGCAGGGAATCAGCCTGGGGGGGGATCATCACGAGCGCAGTTAAAGCACCTGACAGCTGGAGGAATTTATTAGAAAGTGGATATGTGTGTGTTTCTGGGGGGGGGGGTTAAATGAGGTAGAGCTGTCCAGTTCCCCTCAGGCTGTCTTGGTTTGTGGCCCAAAGTTTACTGGAGATGAGAAGAATTACCAGGTAAACATCTCACACAGCTTGGAAATTCAAATATTTTTCTCTTTTCACTCAGTGGGACCAACTAATGGGTTTGGAGTTAAAATATCACTTCCTACTCTTATGGGCCATGGTCTGATGACCACAGCATGGGTGGATGTGTTTTCAGGTTCAAGTACCGGTTCTATCCAGATGATGGAGTGTCGTAAACGGACAGACAGAGCAGCCCCACCTTGTCATGTTTGCTCTGGGCCTAAACATCAGTCAGCCAGACACCTTTCAGGAACCAAATGTTTGCTGATGCAGTGAGTTACGGGTCAGCGACTCCAAAAGCTGACTGAGGAGTGCGTGGGGGCAAGAATGGCCGTGCCGTGAGAGAGCAAGGGGAAGATATATGTGCTGCAGGAAACAGGAGGGAAATCCTGAGTGTGATGGGACAGCAATGTGTCCTAATCCAGTCGCTGTACCCGTGAGCCAGAGACAGTGACAGTAAAAGCCCATTAGACTGATATACTTATTAATTACGCCAATGCACACTCATTACACACTGATGCTTGTTGTACTGCAGGACCTATTACGCAACATTTCTATGGCAACCAGACACTTGAGCACAATGGCATTCCTATACTTCAGACAAAATCCACAGGATCGAAGCAGCTTTGGCAATAGGAACTTGTAATCGCTGCAGCAATCGCCATTTCAGCGTAGCGCTTGTCCACGGTCCCCCAACTGAACTTTTTCATTCCACGATTGGCTGATATAATACGGCCACCGCTCAGCGTTTGGTCGGCAGGACTAATTTTGTAGCTACCCACATGCTTTGCACTGCGCTGCACTTTAAATAGTGTAAATTAATGTGTGCATTCCTGAATTTATGATGCAAATAATAAATATCTTAATCATGTAATGTTTGCCGTCGAATGTGTGTGTTTCGCTAGCATGTAGCCGCGAGTGTCGTTTAAATTGTTGGCTTCTCTCTTTATGTCACTGCTAGTATTAAACAAATACTGGCTGTCGGTAAAGAGAGCAACTTCCATTTGAAAGCAGCTATCATCTCCTTCAATAAAAAGACTCACGCATTCGCCACAAGATGTATATTTGCCTTCTGTATGTGGGTCTGCTGCATCAAAAACATTCTGCGTCCTCCAGGGTTGTAGCACGACAAGGTGACAGCATTGTTTTAAGTGTGAAATAGATTGTTCCCAACAGCGTCTTCCATTTCGTTTTGTCCGGATGTTATTTGAAGTATACGGCCACCTTTAGGATCCCACTGGAAGCTCCCAGTTCAACCAGCTCCCAGATCTGAACATTAATGGGGGGGGGGGGTGTTTTGGAGGTGATCCAGCCTAGCAGGTACATACCAGAGAGGTTAAACATTCACTCTGGTAAATATGTCTCCAGTTCCCTTCAAAGCCAAACCACCGTTCCAGTACATTCCACGACTTCTTTCAACCTAATAGCACACACATACGCACGCTCACCCTTAAACTAGTTCCTTAAAACGAATATTTAGTAGACAGTCAAAACAACAGCTGGATGTGCGTGGACAGCTGGAGCTCAATGTCTGCTTTCTGGTACTGGAGTGTGGCTCAGAGGTTTGGGATGCCGTGCTGAGGATCAGAAGGTTGTTGGGTCAAATCCCAGGGGTCAGCATAGTGATTTTACTGTTGAGCAAACTCTATAACTCTCAATTGCTCCAATAACTGGCTGGCCCTGCCTTCTCAAATGCATCTTGCTTTAGATACAGTGTCTACTGTATTAATAAAAAAAGGATATATATATATATATAGAAATAATGAACACAACAAGCTGACTTCATCCTACAAGCATGCGTTCAAACAGTAGCTGCAAGTCCTGCTGGAGAGCAGAAGAATACATGACACAGGCTACAGTTTCCAAAATATTTGCAGGAGAACTAGATGCAGGTCACAGGAAACATTCGACATCCTTAACAGCTTTGCCGAGATCCTCTGGGTTTGGTCGCACCACTGTATCCATAGACGCTGTTTGTCTCTGTAAGCTTTCAGGTTGTAGCTCTCAGGAGGACTGAATGGCATTGAAGATTTCTGCCGGCATTCTGTCGTCCGCCATAAAGATGAGCTCAGTAACAGGCTTAATGCTAACAGACTACTTTCTGTGTCCCAGGATAATGTGTAACAGTAATAGTTTGTCTGTAATCTTGAAAAGCAGGGAAAGTCTGATCTCAAAAGTATTTGGAAGGCCGGCTTAATGTAACATCAACAGGGTGCCCAGTGGTACTGTTAAGTGTTTGGCTCTGAGACAGGCTAAATTTCACACTAACAGGCCATCCTGAGTTTACGGGATGTGAGTTAGCGGTAGCATTAGCAGGCTTACTGCAGCGCTAACAGTGTGGCCTCACTGTGTGGGAGGGAGAGCAAGGGAAACCAAGCGACCTCCTGGGATCTCATAGAGATAAGGGGGTGCAAACGTAGCAGGCGCCCAACAACGGGGGAGTGACCATGCTAGGGCAATGAATAATGGAGGTCATTCTCCAGAGGCTTGCAAACACGAAGAGGCAAAACCCAAACAAGGAAAACAGACAGAGTCATGCTAGAGACAGTCCTGAACGCCACGCTCAATGTCAACACTGGCCTTGACTTGAATTACACGCTGTCCGTTATTTTTTTTTTTCTCCAGTCGATAATTGGACGTCTTTCTGAAGTACAGACGGAAACACAGCTGAATTTCTTATGAACTATTAATAGGTAAAAGGCTGGTCACCCTTACCTCAAATTCTTACCCACGGGCCAATTTAAATGACCTTGTTTTATGTCTTTTCTTTGGCTTTCCAACACAGAGGCCCAGCAAAAACTTATTTACGCTAATTTTCCCTCCCTTAAACATCGCTCATGTTAGTAGGATATCGGAGTGAGTACACAACTCAAAACAACACTGCGATGCTTTTGTAGCAGACCCCAATCAGCACTTAGTGTCTCCAGCCTTGAGTGTCTTTGGAATACGACATTTGAAGTTCGTTAAGACGTGCCATGGAGCTTGCTAACGAATCAGTACGACTTGAGAAGGTGAGATGCCTTCAGCGTTGGGGGGTCGTCCTGCTTGTGGACATGCCTGCACTTGTCCGTGTTTGTTTCAGGAGAAGCAGGATAATGGTGGGGTGTGGTAGCAGTTTTCCTTGCCTGCCGCTTGTAGGGAAATGAGGGTTTGAAGATAGGAACATGACTTTGGGGAAAGTCTACCTGCTTCTCCCCTGTAGGGATTTCGTGTTGCCAGGCAGGTGGAGCGTAAAGATTTGACACCAACCTTCAAAGGTTGTGGAACATTACGTGGGATCCAGAGCACAATCCGGGATGGAAGAATGTCAGGAAGCTGGTGTTGAGTCTCCCCATCCAGCAAATCTTTCATTTAGGATCAAGCGAGGAGAGCGAGGAGCAGACATATCACTTCTAGAGCATTCTGTATCCATCTAGTTAGCTAGTATCAGAAACATCATGTCACAGGAAGGGTTAGTGGGCTGGGAAATACCACAAGAGATGCTTTGAGGATTAAACATATACTGTCGCTGCCCACAGGAATCTAGCCCACACTATGGATTTGTCTGACGGCATGATATCACTGGACAAGGTCACTGATTCAGCGCCGGGCCTGTTACTCTTGGAGCAGACCACTGTGAGCTGATAATGGGCATGCAATGTCCATTTTGACACTAAAAACATAACCGGGACCTGCTCATTTCCAAAGGCCAGGCGAGAGAGGAGCCAAGGGGCGGTGAGGGAGTTCACCTGCTGTCACGAATTCCAGAACACTCAGGAAGTGGCCCCTGCACAATTACAGTTTAAACCAAGCTGGAAGTCAGAGTTAATGTTCAAGCCATTTACCCAGATTCCCCCAGACTGGCTATTTGCTTTTAAAGTGTGTGGAGTGAAAATCACTTCTGGACACCTTTCACCTTTCAGACGGTTCTCTGAGAAACGCTTAGAGAGTCCAGGCTTAAACCAGTTTACCTGAACTCCATAAATTCTCCCAGATCATTTTCACATGAGCACGTCAGTTTTCTTCTCTTTATTGCTTCCTGGAGATCCAGACCAAACTTTACAGGCTCCACGGGAAACAGGAAGTCCTGGCCATGTCTGTCATGTGACCCGTGGAGTCCATCATCCGTAGGCAGCACATCTATATTCCTCTAAAGGAGAATACAGAGTGATAAATGCACCTTAATTCACCACTCAAATCCCTGTGGTCAGTCCCTTGATTCTTCCAGTGTGGATGAGTATAGATCTCTCAGAGGTTCACTCCTCAACTGAAAGTCACGATGAAAGTCATGATGAAATTTTGAAATATGCTCCTCGTACAGCCTAGTACGCAGCAGATGACCCTGACATCCTGACAAGGCAAAGTCTTCAAGTGTCTGGAGGTTCTGAGAACTGGAAACACAAGGCCGTGTTATTTCCACGGCTAACAGTTTTTGCCCAGAAGACCGGTAACGGCGCTCACCTTATTAAATCTTATTGTAAGGAAGAAAAGCGGACATGTCATCTGAAAGCAAGTCAGCTAAATATGAAATTTAATGAAGAAGTTCTTTTAGCAAGCGGAGTCAGCTAAGCTGACAACGTTTATCAATGGCGGTGCTCATTTGCCGATGTTTTGCAATTCATCTCAGTGTGTACACAGGCTTTAATCTGGCTCTAACACTCATTTCCTAAAACCATAACATGTGTGGTTTTAGGAAGCGAGTGGAAGTCGAGGAGCAGAAGACTCCACATCTCCATCTCCTACCTCATTCGTTTCCTTTCCTTGTCATAAAAACAATATTCTGTCTGGGGCAGCCAGTTACTCATAGCACCGTGGGGTCTTTCCCACGGCCTTGAGGCAGGGTCCAGGGTCGGCCTTCTCTGTTTGTTCCGGAAAACCCTCCCATTACAGGTCAATGGTGTGGCGAGCTGAGAAAAATCATTCAGGGGTTATGTGGCAATATACAATTTAACGAAAAACCTGAATTGTACTTTTGTGCAGAAGGTGGCGACATGAAAAGCATAGAAATGTGTCACTGCAGAAGCCAAGGATTGCAGGTGTACAGTAACCCAGTAACATGGTTACTTTCAACACGAACACAGATTTTAGTAACAGATAGAATGACTGAGTAACATATTAGGATCAATGATGTTACTGTGTGCAACAGACCCATCCCGGATGATCGACAAATCTACATGCTCTGGCAGCAAACGCCATTTCGATAAATGATGAATGATTGATGAGTAACAATTGATTAGATTATATTAGATTGGGAAATAAATATTTAATTTCAGGCCTGTTACACAAACAGTAAAACACAGGCTTATGATCACTGAATACAGACATTAACAATCCTGGAAAGACTGGAGATGTATGTGCACCTCAAATGCACTAAAGTTCCCTGTATGATTTAGTGGAAAGCTTGGGTGCATGTTCTGCATATGAGACTGAAGAAGAAGAGCAATTGGTGTGTTTTCCTTCTGCAGAAACCCGCAGGGAACATTGCGTAACAATTGCGGATAAATTGTAAAACTACCAAAGAAGATCCAGAGAACTTAAGCCAAAGCGTTTTCCACAAAACCCTTATGGTTCACAAATCTTGCTGCACCGCGACAAGCCTTTGGGATGTGGCCAACCGCTGGCATCTGTGCAAGGCTGATGGTTCCAAGCGGTGGGAGATTTTAGTCCCTAGGCAGTCGCACAAGCACAGAAAACATGATGGCTGAGGCCTCGTCAGATCAAACCTGCCCTCTGGGTTTTGGATCAGGGAGAGCTCATCAGAAGCTGGCAGTAACCAGGTCTGGAAGGTGGTTGTGTTTAGTCGTCTGTGACAGCCTCAGATTCTCTGCAACTGCGAAACGTCTGAGTTGCCGTAGTGTGTAATGTTTGGGACAATGAGCCCCTTCAAGAAAATGAATGGAGAGAGAAACGAGGGTTAAAAGCCAAAAGAACATAAGAACACAAGAAATTTACAATTGAAACAACTTGTGTTGCCATGCTTTGGGATGGACCATTCAGAAGTAGGGGAGGGGTTCAACCCAGGCTCCACAATCAGAGTGAAACACACATAGATGCATTATTTTGGGGAGAATAAACCCCTTTAAAATATTTAGTTATACAGGTTGTGTCTTCAATGTGAGTAAAACAGTACATAAGACAGCACAGCAACATTTGCCTTCAGTGACTCCTTATCTGTGACACGTGACAGTCTGTTACTGGACGAGGCCGCAGCGACACAAACAAAGCAGTGAGATCGAAGCGGTGGTAGCATTTGTAGCTCTGGTAGTATCTCCTGTGAAATGTTGGATACCAAGAGTCCTTAACACACTCCACTGCCAGAAAGAGAAGCACCAATTTGTACCTTTGAAGGTACGATGTCTTGTCACTAGGACTGTACCCTCAAGGGTCTACTAGTTGTACCCTAGCTCTAGGTAAACATACCTTTAAGGTGCAGAAATGGACTCTGAGAAACATTTTTGTACCACCGGCAGGACAATATTGTCGTTTGTTTCTTGGGGAACAAACCTGTACCAGGGCTGCACCCTTTGTTCTGACAGTATTTAAGAAGCTTTAATCAACTTTAGTTACTCCAGAACTGCACTGCTGTAGGCCTGGAAAACAGGAAATTTAAATGAATACCAAAGCTGTACTGAAAAAACAGACCAGAGGAACATCTGAGTGAGATCTTCGGAGTGTGGAGCCTGTGGGGCTCTGATCTAACAAGTAATACTCAAGGAGGAGGCTCATCATTCTTCATCACCAAGACCAAGGTCTGTTTCACCAGGCACAACCATTACTGACCCCTGATATGGATCTAAAGCTTCGTGAACTGAATGGGAGGGAGTTTGGAGGGAACAAACCATGGACTGTCAGGGGAACCCTGAGGAGCGGATTAGGAAACACTGATCTAACACCTCACTTAAGGGTGCACACAAAGCTCACAGCACCTCCTAGGGGTCCTGGAACTCTTTTAAGGCTACACTCCTTCTCAGTCTCTCACAGAGATCCGCCACTTGTGGCGAGAGGTCTAGTGTGGCTGATAAGATGAGATTTAGGGCATGTCAAGTTGTCTGCACAGACAGAACCAGTGTGAAAGACAGCTAGGATACCAGGCATAGATCCATCCATCCATCCATCCATCCATTTTCCAAACTGCTTATCCTTACTGGGTCGCGGGGGGTCCGGAGCCTATCCCGGA
>JAODJX010000020.1:21029173-21049734 GCA_026776945.1 Isichthys henryi | reverse complement strand
ACCCAGGCGGGGATTCAAACCCGGGTCCCAGAGGTGTGAGGCGACAGTGCTAACCACTGCACCACCATGCCGCCCCCAGGCATAGATCAAATAAAGTTAATGGTACTTAATTAACTTTCGCACACATGCACCCCTCTGCTGGAGGAGATCCTACAATTCTCCAGGGTCTTGTGGTTGCATCCATGCCGTATTTGGGGGGGCAAAAAATGAACACCTTGTGTGGGCATGTAGATTTTAGGCTTAGTTGCCTGACCAAGGTGGCCACACACACACACCTGGATTCTGCAGCCTAAGTGGTAGAAGCAGAACTGATGATGATCTGTGATGACACATTAAGTAGCCCCCACTCCAGTTTAGGGTTATGCAATCCTCTGTAGCCAAGATGAGACACGCACAGCACACATTTTACTGGATGCTCAAACAGGCTTTGAACCACAACATAAATAAGATAATATAAGATTTACTTCATTAATCCCAGAGGGACATTTTTGAACTAGAGGGAAGCAGAACAACTGCCATGCAAAGTGGGGTCTGTCAGGCACTGCTTATCTGAAATCTACTGATATGTACTTTGATATTGTGCCCAGTCGCCTTAGCAATAGACCCCCCAGCTTCACCAAGATATGAAGATACATAACTCAGGAAGGCTCCCACCCCTGCTTGAATGAGAGGGAAACCCCATCAGTAACCCAGGGGGAAAGTGGGGTTTCGTGTGCAACACCTACTGCTCCCATAAACCATCCCCCAACTGCTGTGCGGCTCAGGGTCAGGGTTTGCAGCCAGGGGTTTCACAGAGCTTTCAGGTGGGGCCAGAAACTATTAGCTTGACAAAATGTGGGGACCATACTACCCAGAATTCACTGAGGGAGACCATACTACCCAGAATTCACTGAGGGAGACCATACCCAAAATGCACTGCGGGAGACCATACTACCCAAAGTGTTCTTTACCAAACGCTACAATTAAGGTATGGAACCATTCAAAGTGTCCAATTTTCCTGATGCTCCCAGAATATTTTCCCACTACTACAACAACTACTACATCTGAGAATAATAACGTCACTCCAACTAAAGGGCCTGGCTGAGCAGCAGGTAACACTGTTGCTTTACATCTCTGAGGTCATGGGATCCAGGCTTGATGGTGTGTTTGTAGTGAACACAGATCATATTTTTATAATGTGGCTCTGATGAGCCACCCCTGTTGCTTGTTGCCCCTTGTTAGTCTTTGAATTTAAGTGCCTGTTTGTCTCATCAGCCCCCATCCGGTCATTGATGTCACCCCTCCTGCCTGCCTCTGTCTTTCCCTGTATTTGCCTTTATGTTCTGATCCCTTGCGGCCCTGTTTGTTTTCCTGTTAAAATGTAAAATGTGGGAATAAGTTTCCAGTAGTGTCACAATAGGACCGTTCTTTGCCGACTTTAAATAAGACCTTTGTTAGCTAAAGTTCTGGGAACATTCCCTGTTACCTGGGAGACTCATAGCTAACTGATATCAGCTCGGGGTGAGTAGGAACCTGTACACACACACACACCCACACACGCTGACACATGGAAACGAGCCATTAGCAAACCATGTAAGAAAACCAGAAATGCAGCATGTTTGTGTTGAGGGACATATAACTCTGAGAGCAGCCGTGTGCACGGCACCCCATAATTACGGCAGCGCTGAGAGGGGTACTCCTGCCGGCCAGGACAAGCGCGTCCCACACACAGGAGGTAATGAGGGACTGTGGGAGGTAGGGGGCTCTCATGACACCACCGACTCCCCAAACCCCAGCCCCAGTAAATAGGCAAACAAGTAAATACATACTAGCGAACTGTGAGTACCAGCTGGACCGGTTTTGGCCTCGTACAGCCGGTTGTGGGCGGAGCCTTGGCCCCGATCACAGACATGGTGTGAATCCTTAACACATAATCACATGTTTCACATGAACTGACTCTGACGGAACATCCCATAATACCCGTCACGCACAGATACGCTTGCAAACAACTTTAATAGGTTATAAAATTACAGGTCTTTTTTATTGTCCCCAACTGCTTTTCTCCTCAGTTGAGTTGGATGACATGTGTCACTCCCCATGGCTGGGATACAACTATAATCCCAACTCCCTCCCAGCAGCAGCATGCTGCTACCGTTTGTTCCCCCACGGCCTGCTGCTAACCTGTGTTACCCCCCACGGCCTGCTGCTAACCTGTGTTCCCCCCCGCGGCCTGCTGCTAACCTGTGTTCCCCCCCGCGGCCTGCTGCTAACCTGTGTTCCCCCCCGTGGCCTGCTGCTAACCTGTGTTCCCCCCCGCAGCCTGCTGCTACCGTTTGTTCCCCCACGGCCTGCTACTAACCTGTGTTCCCCCCCGTGGCCTGCTGCTAACTTGTGTTCCTCCTAGCAGCCTGCTGCTAATGTGTGCCCCCCAGCGGACTGCTGTTAATATGTACTCCCCCAGCGGCCTGCTACTAATATGTCTCTCCCCACACCAGTGGCCTGCTGCTAATGTGTGTACCTCTAGCGACCTGCTGCTAACGTGTCCCCCAAATGGCCTGCTGATAATGTGTGCCCTCCCAGTGGCAATTACAGTTCCCACAATGCCATTGAGGTTAGTCACACACACCACATGGTCCTGATTCCACTCAGAAAAGGGGGGCAGGTGGGTTCCTGGGGGTGGGGGCTGGGTTCAGCACCCCAGGGCATTGGTCTGAATCCCAGGTAGGAAACTCATCACAGCCTGATGAAACATCCCCCCCCCACCCACATCACCAGCTCGATCTTTCATTAAGCAAACTAAACTAATTAAAAGAAAGAGAAACACCCACACAGTCTTTTCCAAACCATTAAATTACCCCTGAATCCTCATCAGACCTCCCCCCCTATCAGACCCCTCCCTTACCATCATGGAGAAGTGGTACAGAGAATCACATCATCATAAATCTGTACAGCAAGTTCAGGCTGCTGCCCGATTGGTCAATTTGACACAGCAGCCCGACTGGTCATGTTGATGCCGCAACTTGATTGGTTGGCTGTAGTTCCTTCCTGGTTCGGTCCTGACATTTGAGGCAGGATCATGGCTGAACTAGGATTTTTCATCTCCAATTAGCATGAAGATAAATCTTTCATTAAGCACGATTAGAAGACAAGTGGCTTAATGACAGGTAAATCCGATCTCAGCAACTTATTAAAATAAAAGAAACCAACGCAAAGAAACCCAGTTGTAAACAAACTCCATCATGCCCCAGATCCTTAAGGCTTCACGCAAATATGTGAAGGCGTCTGAGCTGAGCTGTTCACCCCCATGCAAATTTAAAGGGAGATCTGAAGTATGGGGGGGGCAAGGGGGCAGTGTCTGAGAGGCAAGGAAACCAGCAGGATCACCAGGCATGGGGGTGGGGAGCAGTGATGGCCTGTCGAGGACCTAGTGTAGCGTGACAGTATGAGTGGGGGATCGGTGTGGAGCATGTTCATGCTGGCCGGGACCAGATTCAAAACATGGCGTGAAGGCAAACATCTTCCTCAGACTAACCAGATGACAAGCAGCCATTTAATTAATTAATTAATCAACCGCGTATAGAACTACTGATGTATGCAGACGTGAGCGTACACCCAGTCTGACACGTCGCAAGGCTGGGCAAAATCCTTCTTTCAAAGGTCATCTTCAGCTTGGGTGTCACTGGTTCTTCTTCAGCCCCATTGCCTAGCTGCCCTTAGATGCCCCCTGCTGGTGGGGGTAAGACCAGGGCTTAGCTGCAAACTCCCATCAACGGTGTCAGCTACATTAATGAATTCTCCCTGAAATGATTTGCCACCAAAATTATTTATCATTAAAATGATTTGTGGGTGTGTGTTGATCACAAGGTGTCACCAAATTTTTTCGTTATTGTGATGATTTAAGCTTTAATTATTATGACTCAATAATGAAAAACCACTGTTTCATATTCCTGGAACTCGGGAACTTTGTCTCCTGCGGTGGGGTTATTAATGACAGCCAGCTGATTTATCGCAGAACTTTGTTCAAACTCACCCCCACCACAAGCCTGTGATGGCAGGAACAGGGAGTGGCCTTGCCTGGAGAGACCATAAGCCAGTGAATTTCGCCTTAAAGACATACATTCAAACATACTCTTTGGGCAATTAAAAGTGGCCAATTAGCTGGACTGGATGTCTGTGGACTGTTAGATGAAACCAGAGTATCCAGACAGATCATGCAAACCTCACACACACGGAGCAGAGGTAGATTTGTACCATCAAACTAAAGATTAAACTATGCTACTCAGTGCTACTGTGAGGGGACACTGAGACTATGCGGGAGAGGCACTGAGACTATGCAGCAGAGGCAGGATGCAGCAGAGACACTGAGACCATGCAGGAGATGCAGGATGCAGCAGAGGCACTGAGACTATGCAGGAGAGGCAGGATGCAGCAGAGGCACTGAGACTACGCAGGAGAGACAGGATGCAGCAGAGGCACTGAGACTACGCAGGAGAGGCAGGATGCAGCAGAGGCACTGAGACTATGCAGGAGACGCAGGGTGCAGCAGAGGCACTGAGACTACGCAGGAGAGGCAGGATGCAGCAGAGGCACTGAGACTACGCAGGAGAGACAGGGTGCAGCAGAGGCACTGAGACTATGCAGGAGAGGCAGGCTGCAGCAGAGGCACTGAGACTATGCAGGAGAGACAGGATGCAGCAGAGGCACTGAGACTATGCAGGAGAGGCAGGATGCAGCAGAGGCACTGAGACTATGCAGGAGAGGCAGGATGCAGCAGAGGCACTGAGACTATGCAGGAGAGACAGGATCCAGCAGGGGCACTGAGACTATGCAGGAGAGGCAGGATGCAGCAGAGGCACTGAGACTACGCAGGAGAGACAGGATCCAGCAGGGGCACTGAGACTATGCAGGAGAGACAGGATGCAGCAGAGGCACCGAGACTACGCAGGAGAGGCAGGATGCAGGAGAGGCACTTATGTAGGAGAGAGCATTGGTCTGCAGTTGAACATACAAACAGAGCACGTGAGATTTACTGTAATCCATTTCAATCAATGACACCTAATTTCACATTTGCTTCTTCGTTCCACAGTTGCCCATCTTCAGTGTTCTTAGCCTGTCACCACTCCTCCTTCCACGCTGTGACGGCTGATTACTCAATCTTCCTCGTTTAGCTGCGGATAATGATTCCGCTGAAGTGGCACCTAAAGAAAGCAGAACGCAGAGGGCCCCCTGGGTGTGTTCAAGCATAAGGAATTTTAATCACATTTGGGAGGCACCACCATGCAGAACTGTGTCATTTTACAACCTTGCATTTCCTGTACGTCCTCCTGCTTAATACAAACAATCACACACACACACACACACACACACACACACACATACACACACATATATTAAGTATCTATATCTATATGGGAATTCTCCATTCATTTCTATGGACATAACCCTAATCCTAACTGTGACAACCTTAATCGCTACCAAGCCCTAACCTTAACCATAATGAACCAAGTGCAATACAAGTCTTTTGGCATTTTTAGTTTTTTGATTGCAGTCACTGATTTTTGAGTTTCCCCTTGTGGAGGCTGCAGAAATGTCCCCACAAGGTCGAAATATCAGGTTTTTATCACATTGTGGGGACACTTGGTCCTCACAATGTAATACATATAGGACCACACACGCACACACACACACATGCACACCCCATAACGGCTGGTGCATTTTTATTACCTCACAGCAGCTTCCCAGGGTGCAAGGAAGCAGGTTTGATGAGATATCAGTTACTGAGATCAGCCCAGTCCTCGGGAACAAAGGAGGGACCCAATAAATCATAACTAATAACTTTAAAAACCATAACTGCATGTGCCTTATTTTACAACTTTGTTTCTGTCTTTTAGCCAATAGGGAGGCTGCCTTTAGGGTTTCTGGGTTGAGGTGTGAGCCAATTCTGAAGCTCCACCCTGGGTTCATAGCGCTGTAGTAAGCTAGGGCAGGCAGAGGTGGCCCTTCTTATAGCTTGCAGTCAGAATGGGGAACCAATCAGCACGCAACACCTGACAGTTTGCATTTCCCCACTGTGCATCTGTGCTGAAGATGAAACTGTCTGGGTCTGTGAGTGACGATGGCCCCAGCAGCACATACAGCCCCAGCAGGGGGTAAAGCTGATGGCAAACGGTAGGGGAAGGTTTTTTTTGGCGTTGACCAAACAGAGCACATTCTGAGTCCCAGGTTCTGGCACAAATAATGTGATTATTCACTATGGCGAACAGAGATCCCCCCCATGACGTGCTAATGCAGATCACAGTACCACCACTCAAACCACACATCTGCGAGGGGCCCCCTGAGGTTTGGGTTTGGCCCCCTATTGGCCACTAGCACACACTACACTAAGTATTATATAAACGCATTCTATATTTAGGAGATGCTGAAGCAGCGTGTTCTGCTAACCAGCTAGCTAGCTATGACATTATGACTCTACTCACTAGCTATTTAGCTTTTTGAAATATCTGACTGGGTATGTGAAGTGGCTCAGAAACAGCAAACCAGCCCCTGGGTGGACCAGCGGGAACCAGAGGAGGAACCGCAGCGCACAGAGTAACTCGGGAGTGCATCTGAGAAACTGTCACCATGTTTGCCTTCAGACTCACTTGTTACATTGTGGTAGCCTCCAATCGAGGGGGTGTTCTGAGACATGTTTGTGGAGAGTGGGGGGGAGTTATAGGACAGCTAACTATTGGACTGAATTCTGCATCATATCAGGGTCTCCCCAGTGGGTGGAGATGGGTGGAGCAGAGGGTGGAGGTGGTACCTGAAGAAATCCCGAGATTTTCGCACACAGGGAGAACATCTGGCTCTGATGACCGAAGGTCGCAGGTCACCAGACGTAACTGCTGCTACCCAGCGCCCCGCCGCTCCTGACGGCTGTGCTGGCCCTCCCCTGACAGATTCCCACCATGCCAGTATGCTCTGCCCCAGGCTATTCTCAGCACACGCAGGACAGCGCCACCTGGCTGCTACACCGGGGGTGGGGCTATAATCATACGCATCAGGTAGTTCGTAGGCTGAACACAGGCATTTTTGTGTGCAGTGCAACAAAATGTTAAGCTAAAATAGGGGAATATCTACCTACTATGTGATCTCCCCACAGACCACTGTTATTTACATGGCAGAATCGGGGCTGTGTGCTTTAAGATGGGTGGGACTAGTGGGCGGAACCGGAGTCCAATTGTTAGTCACTAACAACACCCTCCCCCCCGATCGATTGCCAGCCAAAGAGGACGTTAGGTCTGCCTTTCCTCCCCAGACCCCCTTTTAAAGGTGGAGGGGGCTTCTTATAATTAAAAGGCTCTGAGCACACAATAATCTTCACCGACACAGAAGTGGCCCATCAGACGGCGCCGCCCCTGTGGTTGCTGCAGATCTGTACACTCCCTCCCTTCCATCCTCCTCTGCTTTCTCCCCATCTCTTCCGCTCAGCATACACATAGCTGGCTCCGCTGCCCTTGGAACTGGAAATAGCACATTTTGCACGTTATTTACCCCTACAAGAACAATCATGCGATCATGTGCCCATAAAGCTGCACATGAAGCGCTGGGGGCAGCTATTCAGGGACGTAAAAAACGTGGGGTGATACTGAAGTGACGACCTTAAGGTGGTGGTTCTGGGGGTTGGGGGGCTTCATCAAAGTGCACTGAAGGGTTAGGGTTTGATGACCACATGACTGCTACTGTAACACTGCAAAAATTTCACAGTCTGGTTTGGTGGCTCATGCTTGGGTGGGCTAATAGATTGATTAGTAGAGCAGATTTAATAAGTCCCCCAGACCCCCTAGTGTTCTGTGGCCCAGTGGAATATTGGTCACAGACCAGCGATGGGGGGTTGGGAACTTCAAATCTCCATTTGGGAGGGACCCAGAACCAACACTGGGCTGGTGCTGGAGCAGACAGATGTCCTGGTATAGTAGAATCCAGACTTTTCATTTCGGAGCTCAGATCTGACATCCAGCCCCCTCCCCGCTTAGCACCCCCCTTGATGCTGCCATTCCTACCCACATACATAAACAGGGTTCCCGCTTCATTGATGGTCTGTTCCTTATGGCACTGTGAATTTAGATTGGATAGTGGCATAAACCCTACATAACCCTTGCGTGGGACCACCAGGGGTGGACTGAAGTTCTGAAGAGCCCTGGCAGATACAAGCTCCTGAAAGCACAAGCAGTACATCTGTGCTCCTGACGGACTTGTTGGAGCTCAGACAGTCTGCTTTGAGTTTTTCCTGCAGACAGGTTTGGGCTTTGTGAGGGGATGTGCTTTTGTAGTTCATGTAATTAGCTCCAGAGATCTACGGTAATGGGGCGGAACACTGCAGACAAACCTGCAGCTGCCACCGATCGTCACAAGTCCAGCCAACTCAGATGGATGTTTACACTGGCGTCCAAACAGATCTGAGGTCAGTGTAGGAGATTTGCGTGGGACAAAGAAAAAAATCCCTGCCACTGGCTCCCCAACACAATGGAAGCTATTACAAGGTTAGCATGCTGTCTAGACTGAGGGGGGAAGACCACACGTGTTTAACAGACCATAGCCATATCAAAAGGCAGATAAGATAAGATAAGATAAGATAAGATAAGATAAGATAAGATAAGATAAGATAAGATAAGAAGTGAATCTCAATGCCAAGAACGCAAAGACCGTACTTGTGGTTTTGGCAAGACCGGTCTTGCTAACTTGCCGTCCAAGAATGAACTTGGGGTGCAATGAATCATGGGATTGTTCTCATTCAGGGAGGATGCAACCGATGTATCCTTGATGTCTGAGGCGGAGCAAGACTGCCATCCTCTGTACTTGTGTTCTTGAGTATTGGAGCTGGTGTTCAACAATGGAAGATGACATAAAACGGGTACATGGGAACACAAGTACGGTCAAGTACGCATACTGAGATTCCCCCAAGATAAGATAAGATAAGATAAACTTAATTGATCCTGTCAATGCCATTATGATGTTGCCAAGATCAGAATGCATTTGGGAAACCTTTGGTGAAACTTCCTGTGCAGCTACAACCCAGATTATCAGAGACCAACACCCCTCCTTTTCCTCTTGACTTACAAGACAGTCTTGGGAAAACCAGCAGAGCTTGCAAGCTCTCTAGACATCAGTCTTCAGTGGCGAATCGCAGCTTTACTGGCTAGGCTTCCGTTCCCCATCACGACGGGGCAGGAAAACACGCTCCGAATTCGGTATCACGAGTCAGCATGGAGCCAAGTGCCTCCAGGACTTTGAGGCAAGACCAGGCAGGTCCTTCAAAGGGGAACAGCGAAACGGGTCAGGAGGTGAACGCCTGACATCATTGGCTGACACAAAGGTCTGGGTCTGGCCAATGAGACGAAGCTCAGCCCTGAGGGGATGGGGGACAGAAGCGGTAGGTTTTGAGGTTTCTAGGCCTAATCCTCAGAGTCTGGGGTCCAGGGTTCAGCTTGACGGGGAGCCTTGAGGGTGTTCCCCACTAATTAGGGAGTGAACGTCTTCAGTGCCAGCTGGCTGGTCCATAGACTGAAGACAGCAACTCACTACTAATCTCTGGAAAACCTCGTACTGCACCAATGGGATGAAACTGCATGTGAAAGGGGAATTCCTCCCAAAAACTTCCCTCCAGCTGAAATGTGTAGGGACCGTTTTTTTCTTTACTCGTGGATTATGGGAAGGGCAGCCGAATATAATTCATCATCATGAGACCGTTTCAAAGGAAGTGGGAGGACTAAGCAGAGAGGCGGGGGGACGTTGGGTTAGGGTTAGACCTTCTTGATATTTGGATTTAAAGAGCAGGAGGACAGAAAGATCTCCAACACACAACTGGCACAAAGCCTCCTGGTGACATCAGAAGCTGAAAAAAGTTTGCCTTAGAGGGGACAAATTTCTGCAGCAGAATTTTAGGTAAAATTAATCTTTAATAAAACAGACAAAATTTTCAGGATGAAGCACTAGCCAGGTTAGCAGATCTGAGGACCACAAAATCAGGAGTTGTAGTCCAGAGATGTGAGAGGGGGTGGTCTTTGACTGTAGCTTTATGGCGAGTCCTTAGGGGGCCTTTGCTGGGAGACCACGGGGAACCAGAAGGCAGGAAGGCAACAAGAGGGTCCGTTCCATAGAGTTGCCTCCAAGCCTGTGGAGGAGTTTGGTCAAGGCGTAAAGGAGTCGACCGGTTACATCCCAGGACAGAAGTGCTTTGTGTTATGAGAAGTAAACATCTCCAAATGAGGTTTTTCTTTTACTGAGGCATTCAAGCAACACCTGGGGGGGGGGGGGCAGCGATTCAGGAACTGACACATGACCTTTTTTCATTTGCAATGTTAACAGGCTGGTAGAACATTCCAAAGAACACTGTGTGAACGTTGTCAGCTGGCTGGAAGTTCATCAGGAGGTCAGGAGAGTCTGAAACGGGGCCAGTCCCAGCAAGGCCGAGGCCCCGTGAGTCAGCTCTGTGAATTTAACACATGACACCATGCAGACGCACCTCGTCCTCAGAGAAAACCACACGGAAACACCCGGAGAACTGTCTTTCAAAGCTAAATGGGTCGCAGGCATCTGAACCTTCCTGACATCATGAAAGTAAGACATACAAGTCATTAAAAAAAACCCTGAAAACACAATTAAGAACATTCAGCAATAGCCAGCAAAGACACTGATGTCACTTGTCTTCACTGAGGAGAAGCTGCTGTTGGGCTGGAGGAAAGATGGAGAGGCCTGCATCTGAATCAGAAGGTGACCCATGGAGGTAGGGACTCACCTTCACACCTGTCCAATTGTCAAATAAAGTTTAATTTAATCTTTCCAAGCAGCAGCAGTCGCCTTGTGTCCATCCGAGGAAGCACAGGAACACGCAGGTCCCTCACAGCGCTCGGGTATAACCACACAGCTTAGTGATTCAGAGATGCTGATTCACTTAACCACATGTTTTATGATTATAGGCGGAAACCGACTCAAACAGAGGGAGAGAGAAAACACACACACATATACACACACAGGTTTGTAATTATATCTTTATGGGGACTCTCCATTCATTTCTATGGGGAAAACTCTAATCCCAACATGACGACCTTAACCCCCACCCAGCCCTAACCTTAACCACAAGTAACCAAACAAAATACAAGACTTCTGGCTTTTTTAGTTTTTTGATTGTATCATACACACACTTATGAGGATAAACACACACCCAGGGCTGAATTTGTTGTTTCTCAAAAAGTCTCTTCAGGGCCCCCTGCCCCCTAGACTACTGACAGTTTGTGGCCATTAGGGAGCCCCCTGACCTGTGGGGGCCCCATGCAAATGCTAGCTTTGAGTGATGGTAAACGCTACCGCTGCACACACCTCCCACTCAAAGGACGTCGAGCAGAACGGGGAGTCAGTCAGCACGCCTCCACCTGGCCACTCAAGAAAGAAAAACGCTTTCGACAAAACAACACAGCGTTCTCTCTGCACCGCCGTGCCGACGATGCATTCTGAGCCCAGAATTCCCCCCGGTGCTGAGGCGCTGGCAAGGACGGATGGAACCGGGTTGTGACCCAAAACCACGCAGCTGCATCGAACTCATGACTCTGAGACTGAAAGGCAAGCAGCTGTGCTGAAATGCGCCCCCCGGAGGCCGGTTGCCACAATATCAGACAGTCTGCCATTCCCAGGGGACACAAAACCAGGTAGGGGGCGCTACTATAGAACCATATGCTGGACCGGGTCGCTGCTTCATCCGGACCGGACTCGGACCGACCGCACAATGCCCTATTGCTCCCCGTGTAGGCTAACTGGCTGAGCTATGGCACTTCTCTACAGGCAGGAAAAAGAATCAGTGTAGCTTTAAAAGAAGCTAAGTGAAATTACCCCCCACTCCATCATTTTCATTTTAAAGCGTTATTGAAACTGTCAGCAGCGCTGGGGCACAAAGCAGCCCCTCGCTGCTGAGAAACAAAAGCCTGCTCTGCCTGTGCCCCCCCCCCCGTAACCACTGGTGCCAACGATGTAAACTCATCCAGAGGGCAGAGTGGGGGCCTTGTGTGAGGACTTACCCCAGGGGTCAACTACCCTCCCCCCAACATCTACTTCGCATGGCAACTTCTGGAGCCAGAGTCTTTGGCCATGAGACCTGCTCATTTTGAGCAACAGAGAGTGCTTTGAAATGAAGGGTCCAGCAGAGTACTGGCTGCCCATTATCCACAGAATAGATCTCCAGTGGGTTCTAGAGCAAGATCCTTATCCCCCGAAAAAGACTCCAGGGGCGCTGGATGGACCCTGCGCTCAGACCCCAAGATTCACTCTCACCTATGTATATGTTTGTGTGTCTTAAGAAACAGAGCATGATGGGATATATGAAAACTAACATATGCCAGTGTACCTGTACTCATACATGTACAATTAGCAAATGAAGTATCATTTCATTTCCATTTCAAGTCAGTAGAAGATCAGTCTTCACCCGGCTGTCTGTCAGGACCAAGGATGAGTCACGGCGGTCTCTGTTTCAGTGTCGTTTGGCTTTAAGAGGTGGGTTTCTGACAGAGGTGGTAACTGGGAAGGAGCAGATTCCACTCTTTTGAGGACATCCCGAACGACATCATCATCAAGGGGCGAGACCATCCAATCATGACGAAGATGACATCATAAGATGAAAGGGCAGGAGAGATCTTGTTCTGGAAGTGGGCCATGATTATGCCTCCATAATGGTTTGTGATGTCAGAGAATCGTAGTTGGGGATGAGATGTAGATCCAGCTTCACACTCGTGTTTAGAGCACGCTCAGACAGGCTCGTACCGTCATCCACAGGCAAACAGGTGGATGCTGGGAGTGCGTTAAGGTTCTGCATAGATATGAGCGCATACTCCGACACCAGCGCTTGGCTTTACGCATTGCCTGACGCTGAACCCTCCATGAGGCCCGTTCAGGGCTCACAAACAAAACAGGGCTACTCTTCTACCCTGGAATCTGGATCGGGACTCCGGAGTTCCCCCCGCCGACTGGGAGAAGAATGGACGAGGCGGCTACATTTCCTGGCGTCTTATGCTCATGTCAAACGGACCCTTTCACATTTTCTTCAGCTGGCATTTGTTTCCCGTTGACATAAACAGAAAGGTCTTCATGTCTACAAACAGCCTCCAGATTTGGAGATAAATAGCCTGACGGAGCTTCCAAGCCGTCAGACCCTCATTCAGAAGTTGCCAAACCCGGATCCTTCGAAAGGGCCTCAATATCCTGCCACCGCATGCATCCTGCTCTGGGGCATATTGACCCTGCTGACCGACCAGGACACTGGGGTGAGGAGGGAAAGTGGCCCACTGTCTCCTGCGAATCAGACGGATGAATTCTCCAAGTGGTGCCTGTCACACGTTTTCCCATCAGCTGGACAGACCCCAAGCTTTAGTCCTTGACTACCCCACTCACACCACAATCTATGGCTTCAGTTATGTAACCATCTCTCCTGGTGTGTAGGACCAGGGGACAAACTCTATCGAAACGGCGGCCTTCTCAAAAACCAGACAGCAAATGGGCCAAATCAAGAGCCCACTTCCTGTCCTCTGCCTGACTCCAACCAGACAGACAGCCCCCCCTCCCCATCTCTCACATGAGATCTGAGGGGGCCGGTCCCACCAGTGTCGGACTAAGGTATACACTCTACTTCTTCCTTCACTAAGCTGCTGCTTGCTGCAGTTTCCCAGAATGCCATGCTCCGAGACCCAGCGTAACTCACCCTAATTTATCAGCAGAATACTCTTACGTTAATCCTTTATAAAGTAGGCTGATGTTATGTACTTGCCAATCAAAAAAAAGCCTACTTTACTCCAACCTTGGAGAAGAATGATTACAGTCAACAGAACCACATCAGACAAAACGTTTTGAAGAAATATCAGTGTTCCTTTAGAGGTCAGGTTCTTCGTCATTATCAACAGAAAGGCGTCGTGCTGGCAAAGTGTATCAGATTGTTTTACCTTTGGGTTGTTCTCCACTGGATGACACATTCCTACACAGCACCCATGTGACATCTAACATCCCATAATAATCCATCATGAGCACTGGCTCCCGCGCAGCCGTGGCCTGGGGTAGCTGTAGTATCAGCATGGAACATTATCACACCAGTTAGACTATACCAAGCACTGATGTTTTCAAAGATCTGCAGATGGTTCAAAAGACTCCTTTTGCATCTAAGCCCCAAAACAGAGGCAGAGAAGTCAAGAAGATCCCAAGTTCTGGGCTCCTGGGGTCTCCAGGGTCTATCAACCTCGATAGACGAGCAGAACGACCTAGTTATGTTCACACAAAATAAATGCACGCAGATCATGCTAATGACAAGGAATAATTCCAAACTCAAATTAGGTTCATGCCCAAAGAAATTACATATTACTGTTACTAAATATGCTTCACAAGCCAGCTGATGTGTCTGGCACAAATCATTTTCAGCAACATTCACTTAATGGTCTGCATTGCCGTATGACACACATTACATGCTGCAGCCAGTTAAACGCATTTAATCTTATTTATTTCTAACAGCCTGGTCTCATTACAATTGCATGTGTCCCCTGCCCCTGTCATGCTCGGTCCTTCTCTGTCTCTGACAGGCCACTGGTAAGGCTGCCAAAAGATACAGTTTGTTTTTTTTCCCCTATTACGCCCAGCAAAACTTCCACCTCATTCTCTGAGAAGTTCAGTTTTTTCCCCCTTCATCTTTTTTTTATTTATTTTTTTTAATTTATTTCTTAATCGCGAAATACAGTGACAAAACAAGCATATAGTGCAAAATAGATCGCAGACATGAATAAGGATGCATGGATATATATCTCTTCACAGATTCCATTTCCGCAACACGGTCTCCTATTGTGTGGTTTGACACGTGTCATTCAGACGTTCCCAGGAAAAAATGCACTGTGAAATTTCATAGCAAAACTGTAAACTTTGTTCAACAGGTTAACAATGTACTTTCACAGTTCGGCAATCAGTTTTTACAGTGAACTGGCACACTTTTTATGAAAACTATAGTCGAACTGTAAACTTCACTGTCAGAATTATGAAACACCAGAAGAGGTGAAAGTAAAAGAAGCGTTCGCACTTCAACTATTAAAGGTTCATGGTTGAACTGTAAACTTTGTAGTAGGTCTATGAAAAATTAAGACTTAACTGTAAACATCACAGTTTCACTGGGTAATTTAACAGTGCATTTTTTCCTGGGTTATATGCCCATATATGGCTGATTGAGGGCGTGTCTCATTTAAATAAGTCTTGACATGCACAGACAGTCACATTTAGAATGTGTGAAGTTAATCACCATTCATCTCATATGGCTGTTTGGACGCGATAAATATCAATTTGCCTGCGAATAGCAGCAATTCGTACGGACTCATTTGGGACCTGTTCTATACACACTTTGCTAAATTAAACTCTTGGAGAATTACATTGGATCTTAATAAAGAAAGACAGAGCAAAAACAGAAGAACAGCTGTATCCTCTCCATGTTCATTTATGGATATTGGAAATGACATTTAAAAATAACACAGTTCCTGTCGACTCGAAGCTGACCATCATCCAGCTGCTCTGAGAAACGCCTCACCAACGCCAAGCTCATTCGAGGCTTTTAATCAGCATCACTGTGCAAGTCCATGTATTTAAAGAAAACTTAGTAACCCACCCATGATTACATGGGGAAGCGAGCGGCCTTAACAAGGAATGAGTCTGGTGAAATGGTGTTTTTTAATCATCATTAGCATTGCTTGTATATGTTTCCTAAGAACAGTACGAATTGGTGTACAGTGTTTTGTTTCAACTGCATTTTAACCTCGACTTGGTCCCAAGTTTTCCACCAGAGTTTCTGCTGTTTTCTTATTCTATCCAGGTCTTCTTAGGAAAAGCTTCAAAGCCAGCCGTTCCCACCTTCTACCCTAAGGCTCAGCAATTTCCTGTCCAATGCCCATGTCACATGATCTCGCTCGCTCTTCTGAATGAATCGATACTCAAACATGTAAATTTCAATGTTGCCTGTAAGAAATGCATAGTGACCAAACAGCGTCAATAACCTTACACCTCTCTTAAAAAAGATGTGAAAAATACAGTTAGAAATGTCCGGCCAGCTTCCTCAGATTAAGCAATCTGCCCTCAGTGGAGCCAGATGGAGCTTCTCAACACCAACTACATCTTCAAGCCTCATGAAAACCCTCATCCCGTTATCCTGTTATTTATTCGACACTCCATCCAGACCACAGACGTGGAACGGATCCGTTAAGAGCAGCGATCCCAACCTCGGATTCTGCGACACCGTTACCCTCCGAGGCGCCACCGCATTCCTGCGTGACTGAACAGTCCGAACGTGACACCCCTGGCTGCTGTTCAAAGCCCGCTTGGCGGTGTGCGCCGCGGTAACCTGGGAGGGGAGTTGGCAGAGGTTGTCATGGCGATAAGGAGGGTCGCAATGTCAGCTCCACAGTCAACAAGAGGGGCCCCTTGTGCTGAGCTCTTTGATAGCATTGGGTCACCGAGAGGAATGCGACTGGGGCTGGGCTACGGTACCTGAACACTGCAGTGCTCAGGCCATCGTGCTCGGGGTGGGTCTGTAACGTTGGTGTCCGTAGTCTGTACGCTTCTGGAGTTAAAGCTGCCGCTGCTCAGTGCCACGGACAGCTGTTCCCACTCCCACGGGCTGCTCTGCATCCTTCCCAGGAGGCGCTGGAAGGTAGCAGGATTTGGGAGCGTGGAGCTGAGTCACAGCAGAAGAAGGAGGAGAGAGACTGACGCCTTTGCTGACTGTGCTGCACTCAGCACCGTGACCACGCTGATGCAGCAACCCGTCAGGAGGACGCAGATCGCAGGAGTGCACGGGCGAGCACAACCCAATCCCCGAAAATGTCGGGCCGCCCCCGCCGGGCGTCCCAATGCAACCAGACACCGCACGCACAAGCGGAACACCTCAGCTTCACAGCATCATGGTTCCGCTGAAGGAAACAGAGCAGGAAAAACGCGTCTGACATTGCCGAGGAGAGAGATGGGATTTCACTGCGAAAAAACAGCTGCAGTTCTGCCCCAGACCGGATGTCCCAGAGAACCTTGGCTGCCCAAAACATCTCTCAGGGGGCTGCTTACCTGTGCAGAACCCTAGCTGACATGGGCTGTGCTGTAGAATGGTCAACATGTCCTCTAGCAGAGAGGACGAGAGTGCAGAGATACCACATTCTTACTGTCCTCAACAGTACAATACACCCATCATGACCTATTGGAAAACTCATTACACAATTTGGGGTTCCCCCAACTGCAAAACAAAAACTAGGCTGTTTTCTCCCGATTACAATCAAGGCTTTCATGGGAAGGTTTAAAATTCACCACTCAAATTAATTACGGTAAAATTAATTACGGTAAAATTAATTACGGTAAAACAGCAGTTTCCCTCCAAGGATTTTGGTGGACAAAACCCTGAGTTGCTGTCACCTACTTAGAAGACACCTTCAGGGCTTGCAACCAGACACCAGGGAAAGGGCTCCAGCCCCGGCTGACGGATGGTGACTCACTCACGTCTCTTCCCTGGCGTCTCAGGGAACAATGCATGAGTGAAAACAGTGGAGAAAAATGCCAAAGCAGATATGCCCATCCCCTTCCCCGCCCCTGAACACCCCAACCCCGCCCCTTGCCCCGAGCTTACATTGGGATAGTTCATACATTGCAGTTGAGCACAGTGCAGGCTAAGTCATATGACTCAACCCTGCAAAGATTGTGTGATAGGGGAGTGAAGAGGGAAGCAAACCATTGAATAATATTTGTTTGAGAGCTATGCATGAGTCTCCAGAGGTCTGGACACGTTAACCCTACTTCCATTCAGCTGTCACATCCCTCGTCTCACTAGTAATAGTCATAGCAAAATGACACCTCATATCTCCCCCAGCCAGCAGAGGGGGCCCTTTCCACTGTAACACCCCCTGGGTCTGTGAAGCAGTGTGATGCCCTCCATAGACCCTCCTGTGACTGAGGAGAAGAGACCAAGCGAATGCAAGCAGACGATGGTATCTCAGCTAACCTGTAAAGGGACAGCATGTAAGAAAGGCCTCATTGTGCATAGTGTACAGCGTACGGCCTCTGGACCACAGCAGCCTGAAACATGATCCATTGGAAACGCCAAAGGGTCACCTACTTATCACCTGCCAAAATGGCTCCCTGGCTTCCGCAGAGTAAATATGCCAGGTAGCTGGGAGGTAAGCAGGGTACCTCTCAAAATGCATCCCAAGCAGGCGTTCAATAGGCTAGGGACCGACTAACCAGCATGGCTGGGGTGAGAAGGGGCTTCTGTACCATACCTGGGGGAACAGGGCCTTTGTCGGCTTCATCCAGGACCTGATGGCTCATGCAGTTCACCTCCCACTCCTGGACGTCTGTGCTCCACAGAGCTGGGATAAGAACACAAGGCCAGGTGCCAAGGCAACAGGAAAAATAGAGGGGTACGAGTGTTCGCATTTAGCAGCAGCTTTGATAGGGAGTGGGGAAGGGGTACTAGCATTAGCATTTAGTTAGCATTTAGCAGCTGTGTGATGAGGAGTGGAGAAGGGATAGGAGCGTTAGCATTTAGCAGCTGTGTGATAGAGAGCAGAGTAAGGGTACAAACATTAGCATTTAACAGCTATGTGATAGAGAGCAGGGTAAGGATACAAACATTAGCATTTAACAGCTATGTGATAGAGAGCAGGGAAAGAGATAAAAGAGAGGAGAAGAAAGAGATGAAAAGAATGAACTGGAGTAACAGCAAGAGCGATGGAAGCAGACGGGACAGACGGGGAAGGCATCCCGCTAATCGGCTTAATGCTCCACAGCGCTTGACTTCCCCAGTTTGTGCCCCCAAATATTGGATTAGAGGAAATGGAAACCAGTCACTGGAGAGGAGATGAGTGGGCCAATCTGGCCAGGGCTACATGATACGGCCTCACAGACTTCACTTCATAGATCACACTAAACTGTTATGGGAAATTATCCATATGTCTTTCAATCAATCTGTCTGTCTGTCAATCTGTCTATCTATCGAGTTTGGACTATTATAGGAATTATTACTTTTTGTTTGCCATGTGTCTCTAGGCCCCATCTGAGACCAGAATCATCACACCATCTGCATACAGGTTGCACATCTGTCTCCTTAACCACACCCACAGCGGTAAACCTGTGTGTGTGTGTGTGGACAGGTCAGATCACTTCAAAGTCCATCAGGACTGCCAGAGAGTCGTGCCGTCCCGTCCCAGACGCGGTGGCCCTTCTCTTTCAAGCTGGCAGCAGGGACTGTATCACTTTACAGCATCGTCGGGGGTCTGGGACACTCTGGTGTCGCTGAACATCTGGTGAAGCTGGAGAGCTCAGCAATTAGGGCTCCTGGACACGTCTTCCTCACCCATTCCAGGTGGGGGGGTGGGGGGGGGTCATTTTTCAGTTAGATGAGAAAGATGCATCAAACTGTCAGACATCAGAAGGACGAGAACCCAACCCCACCTTTAGTTCCTAGGCATAGACAGTTGGGTGTCATCCAGTTTTGCCATGTTAAGATCCTGTCATTCAGCTGAAGCCTGTGGAATTGTGGGCAAATTTCAGTCATCTTTTATTCACATAATCTCCTTGATAATTTTCACGCTAATTCTTCTTCAGGAAATAGGGAGGAAAGGCTCCAAAGTTATCAAACTTATCCTGGTTTGTAAAGTACACTCAGCGGTGAGGTAACAGGCGAGTGGTGAACTGGTCTACGTTTTCCACTGAGACACCAGTGAGCGAGGTAAAGGGACCAATTAAAAAGGCACAATTAAACATGCAAATACATTACAAAAGGGTCCTGCAATGGCTTGGGATTCTAGGGGAAATCCATTGGTAATCTAGCCGTGAATTAAGCGATAACAGGAGAGGTGTAGCGCGGGGATCATTTTGCTAACATTCCTGGAATGCGTTCTGTCAGACAGACATCATAGGTCACAGTGCGAACTCTCGTTCTGGGAAAGCAGTTTAAATATTTCCCTGGTCACACGATTGGTGAAATAAGCATCATCATGATGGAAAAGGTGAGCTGGGGAGGGGGGGACAGCCATGGACGGCAGTGGTGGGAACTGGGAACAGAGTGTGTGTGGTTTAATAAACAAATGGAAGGAAGGGCCCAGAAAACGGGCGGAGCAACTCTGTTGGCATGGCAATAGCAAAGCTATGAACGCAGAAAGGACAGGTGGTGAAAGGTCTGACACGCGCTGCCGTTTTTGGATACTTATTTACTTTTTTTAACCATTTGTATCCACATACAGACACTCCTCACTTAACAACTGAGTTCTGTTCCTAGGACGAGGTCGTTATGCAAAGTGGTCGATAAGTGAGGAGCCGCCCCTTACCGATATTTCAAACATACTGTATTGGTAAGTATCTTTAGATATTGTTTTAATGTCACCTTTACACCATCCATCCATCCATCCATTGTCCAAACCACTTATCCTTACTGGGTCGCGGGAGGTCCGGAGCCTATCCCGGAAGCAATGGGCACGAGGCAGTGAACAACCCAGGATGGGGGGCCAGCCCATCGCAGAGCACACTCACACACCAGTCACTCACACATGCACACCTATGGG
>JAODJX010000020.1:20998517-21016498 GCA_026776945.1 Isichthys henryi | reverse complement strand
GTGACCCAGGCGGAGACTCGAACCCGGGTCCCAGAGGTGTGAGGCGACAGTGCTAACCACTGCACCACCATGTCGCCCCTTTTGTTATCATGTACTGTATTATTATTTTTCTGGCTTACCTACAAATTCAGCTTAAAGACAGATCCAGGGAACGGATCTCCTTCATAAGACTGGAACTGCCTGTGGTTGATTGTCGAAAATACAGGTTCAGTTTATAAGTGTTATTTCAGGGCAGTCTGTATAACACCCTTACACCGTCTCTGTGGTCTCCCTCGCATATTGCATACAAACGTTTTCTCTCGTCTTCTTAGTCACCTTCACTTCTGATTCCAGCATTTGGAAACCTTCAGCAGCTGCCTGGGCACATTGTAAATGGCATTACGGAATATTTTACGGAAGCTAGTTTATTTAATAGGACAGATCCTAGAGCAGGTACAGGCAGCGCTAGGGATGGAGATGTAAATGCAATATACTGTGTGCCGCCTGACTCTGCACTGTGCTCATTTCTGCTGTGCATTCACATCGAAAAATGTGCCCTAAACATATAAGTTCTGCCAAAACCTTTGCCAAGGAGGTGTAACCCGTGAATGATAAGCTTTGCACAGTTCCCCATACCTTAGTGAGGAAAGCAATGGAATGATGGAACAGGTTTTTAATTTTAACTTTACAATTTTCAAGGCAGGGACAGAACAAACACTGTACTTTAGGGGGAAATTGACAAAAATAAGTGGCTATTTCAGGGGGAAGAAACAAACAACAGGTTTTTTTTTTGCCAACACAAATAAAACTCTGGGATTAATAGCATCGGTATGCCTGAAATTCTCCAAACCAAGTTCAAATCAAGTCTAGTCTAGTGCGTCTTATTGTCATACCATCCATATATAGGTATACAGTGGCATGTAATAACCTTCCCAAAGGTTCCCAAAACATGACAGAACACACCGATATAAAGGAATTATCTGAGATGAGTGATAGATAGAACATATCAATGTAAACTACCAGGGTCATGGTCTTTTTCGCTCAGGAAATCATTGTTCTGCATTAAATGAGCACCCATGTATTTAAGTCTTGGTGCTAAAGCCTAAATTAAAAGTCGAAAATTAAAAGCATTAGAGGTGCCAGCTGACCTCGTCCAAGCTAGGAGGTGGCCGAGGAGGTGACAGTCACCCAATTCACTTTATTGCATTCTCGGTCGCCATGGAAACCATGGAAATGCCCTTCAGTTCCAGCCACACATCACAGGCAGCTAATTCCTAGGTGGACGAGAACACCGGTTCTGAAGTTGCTGCATGATGAAGGACCTTCATGTTTTTTTTCAAGATGTATGCTCTTCTTGTCCTGCTGACTTGGTGGGGAGCCCCTTCCTTTGAGAAAATCCTCCTGAACTGCCCCCCCCCCTCTCTCACTGCCACTGAGACACCCATAGTAAAATGTGGGACCGCTTCACAAAACAGCCCCGCCCAGTTTTGACACCCTGTGAAATAAACTCTCAGGCCCCCCCTGCAGGTATGGTACCTCCTCATTCGATGAAAAGACAGGGGTTCAAACTCTGAACATCTGCCCCAAACCCTCACATCTCAGGGGGTTGCTGTCTTGTGCTGCTTCTGATCTTCTAGTTCCAGGTGGACCGTCTTCTTCCCAACACAGATGTCCTACGGTCGCCAGGCCTCTCCCCACCGCCCTGCCCCCCTCACCCCACCCAGAGCCCTCATGGCTAACTGCAGTCCCATAGTTCACCCTGTTCTATTTTTAAACACATAAAGGGAAATTTTGTGAGTCAGTGTCAGCGACGTTTGAGGAGGAGGTGTGAAATCCTCGCTGGTGTATCCCAGGCAGAAATACACTGTTCCTCCTGCATGACTCACACAGCAAGGAAGATGTCCGCTTTCATCAGAAGGCAGAAACTAAACCATTCTGAAGACTCACTGCATATGCTGCAGTGAATCTTTAAGGGAACAATAGTGTGAATGAATAATGAATAAGAGTCAGAAGACAATGGAGGAGAGGAAACAAAACCTCATTGATGGAGGAAAATATACCTCTGGGGGTCCAAGATCAACTGACTACCCAAACTCTTGACCATGCTCACAATAAATGGGTCAGTGGAGTCTGTGCTTGAGTAGTGATATCTACTGTCCATTACAGGTCCAGGGGATTCAGCCGTCAGTACGGAGGGTCAGTACAGAAACAACAAAAGCCTCAGCAAATGAAAAATGGCAGCATGTGCAGTTAGACAGGGCTGCCAACTGTCATGCATCTGCTGTGATACTCACGCATTCAGACTCTCACGCCCCCACAAGAAATCCACATTACTTCATTACAAACCTAAAATTAGCTACATTGAAAGCGTTGGGGTAGTTTGCAAACCCTACAGACTCTTTACAAGGTTACAAACTGCTACATACCTGTAGATGCGAGTGCAGACTCGCCTTGAATTGAAAATCTCACGCCAGCCAGCTGACCAAAGTTAGCAACGCTGAGTTCGAGCTTAAAGCCTAAAGGTGACGAGTCCTTTCATCCGTCTTAGTTTTGCACATACTGCAAAGAACAAAGCAGGATCATTAATCCTGCAGGCTTATTAATTGATTTAAGTCTTTTATTTACATGTCTCTAACTATCTTAGAGATACATTGAATGCGTCATCAATGCCAGGTTATCGTTAATGGAGCCCCACCATAGCCTTCAACACCCACTTCCTTAATAGACGCATAAAAGGTCGATTAGCTGGACACAAATGACAGTAAAGGTCCACTTTCAGACCACCCAAGCAGCTGGATCTGATCATTATTTGAGCCTGGGCTGTTACTGGGAGTAGAATGTAACCATTCTGTATTTATATAGGCTTATACTGGGTACTAAACAGTCAGGGGAGGAGAAGTCAAAGCCTTATATGTCAGTGCAGACATTTGCCATGAAATTACAATGGTATTTTCACATCCGTGTATTCCGGCTCTTTCCGTAGTCTGCAATCTGCTCCACACGCAGAGGGTTGGCAAGTCACACCTTGACATAAATGCTGACAGTCACAGGTCATTTCGCGGCCCTGCGGATTCCGCATGCTAATGCCTTGTAGTAAACCGGGCTGCCATTGTTCACAGACGTGATGTTTCGGAGGTGACACTACAAATTATTTTAAGACGGCTTAAAACGATGATGTATTGGTGTGGCGGATGAGTCATCCCCTGTCATTAAATGTAATCATTCCGCGAGCAGCCAGTGCTGGATCAGGAAGCGTGCATGCTATGGTGAATTCATAAAGACAATCCCAGACTGTGTAAACACGCATTATCTAGCCGAATGACAGCTCGTGGAAATCTCTGCATTGTGAAAGGTGTTTGGGGGCATTTTGTGAAAATCGCAGAGTGGAATGCGGACCGGGTGATTGGACTGTCGCTGTTTGAGCTTCCAGAATTATCTCACTTATTATCACTGGGTGTCCCTGTGTCGTGACCGCTGTGCCATCTGCCAGCGTTTGACATGTCATTTACTTGCCATCTGATTCACCCCTGGAATACGAGTTGAACTGGTCCTGATACAGGCAGTTTGCAACCCACAGAAGTAATCCATTCCTCGAACCCTTTCATAAGTGAGGTTTTCCATAAATCATATTTAACGATACTTTATTGATCCCTGTGGGGAAATTCTCTTTATTCCCCCCCCCCGCTTGCACTTTGTAGGTAAGAGCAATGCATGCCTGTGAAGGACAGCCACCCATCGTAGCACCCCGGGAGCTGGGGGGGGGGGGGCACGGACATGACGAGGGGGGGCTTGCCGCGGTGACCTTCGTATTATAGGCATAGAGGCTTAGCTCACTGACCCACACACTGCCCCCCCATGAAGCCCCCATACCATTCAAGACACATTATAGCAATTAAACGCATAAACCCCAAGAGAACCCCTTCCCCATCACTCATTGATTCAAAACATATCATTGGCCAATGATAAGGTCGGCTTCCCCACCTTCATAAACCCTAGAATTGCCCCTGAATATAAAACTCATTATGTAGGATGGAGGGGTTGAGGGTGTCTATGTCCTTTGACAGACCAAGTGTTTGAGAGGATTATAACCTTCTCTACCTTCCACTCAGCACTATTGCTTTTTAGTTAGACCTTTGTTGGATTTAAAGATGGCAGAGTGATGCATTTTATTTAAGACATGAAGACATGAGCTGACCTTGGTGTAAATTTTTATGCAGCAGAGTTTCAGAACAATGCGGGGTTATGAACTTCCAAGCTGATATCTTTGGAAGCTCATTGTTCACTTGAGGGTCTTAAAGGCGGCTGTGCACTTCAAATATCGTCCAGACAAAATGACAAAATGCCGGCGAGATTAATCTATTTGGGAGAACATTTTAAACACTTCTTTACCCAGCATGTAGTTGGAGTATGGAATACTCTTCCTGCTAGTGTAGTACAAGCTGAAACCCTGGGTTCCTTTGCATCAGAGCTAGATAAGATTTTAGCAACGCTGAGCTATTAGTTAAGTTCTCCCAAACGAGCTTGAAGGGCCAAATGGCCTCCTCTTGTTTGTAAATTTCTTATGTTCTTATGTTATTATATGTTCTATCGCATATTAAAAATGACGCCGCGACCTTGTTCATTCTATGCTACATCACAGCCGTAGAGGGCAGGAGACCCACATACTGAAGGCAAATAAACATATTACGGCAGATTATAATAAAGGTGATGACAGCTCTTTTAAATGGAAGTTGCTCTCTTTATTAACAGCCACTATTGCTTTAATATTAGCAGCAGCACAGGCAGAGAAGCCAAAAATGTACACCTTTGTGCAAATTAATTGAAACAAGTTGCATCTATATGTAAATGGACTGACTACAGTTAAGACGGACATCATAGTCACATTTATTCATACGTATTGCCTTGTGTCTGGATTGATAAAAAATTCTATGGGAATAACCCAGGATGGGGTGTCAATCCATCACAGGGCACAAACACCATTCATACCTATGGAGAACCCCTTTGGAACACTGCCTCCTCTGTCCATCCACTCAGTAGCCTCTTGCCTCTTGGTTGTGCAAACCAGCAAGTCCCAGATCGCTGCATGCATGTCTGTGTGACAACTTGTTTCAATTAATTTGTACAAGGGTGCACACAACTCTCACAGTTACACGCTAATGCAACCCACAAATTCCATGGCAAACATTACACCATCATGACATATACTGTACTACCAACATGAATACACTAATACACATATTAATTTACTCTGTTACTCTAAAGATACACGCCATGTGGTAACTTCACAATTAGTCCTGCTGACCAACCCCATGGCATCACATTGTGTCAGCCAATCGTGGACAGAATCTTGGGCACACTGCACAGCCAGTGCGGATGAAAGAGTGATCACTGCAGCGATTACAGTTTATAAGGCGTCTAATTGCTAAAATGACATCGATTCTGTCTATTTAGTCTGAAATACGGTCATCCTTAAGGGTCAAACTATTGTCATTTTAGAAATGTTTACATAAAACTTAAGCACATGGAAGACACGTCATTGCTGCAGAACCACAAATAGTTCACGTTTAAATTAGGAGATTGGGGTGAGAAGGCAATGGAAGCTGTAAGGTCACATATGTAGTCTTTACTGCCAGGAAAGCTAAGATAACAACCTAGCAAACAAAGAGTATGGCCCATGGCTGCCTGATTAAGTTACGCTCATTTTCAGGATCATTTAAGACCGCGTCAGTGATTAATTAATAAAGCTGCATATCAGCTTTCCATTAAGCTATGGAAAGGTGAGCTCGCTTGTTTTTTTTTTGCAGTAGGTAAATGAACATTACATTGATGTTACTTCTAAAGATTTATTGACAGCACGTGGTGTTATTCAGATCTATGTATATATCTATAGTGGCAAAACAATTAAATGCTTTCAATGTCTTGACAAAGGACATTGGACAAGGGAGAAAAAAGAAGCAGATCTTCGTGCTGCCATTGTTCATTTTGAGTGTGCAAAGGTTGGTTCTTCAGTCAGTGTTGGAGCTTTAGGACCATTAGTGAGGTAAGGCAACACGGTGTGAAGCCTGTTGGAGGCCAGAAGGGCCCACTGAGGAAAGGAGGGGCAGCTGATCTGTGGTGTGGTGGACACTTTGGATTTAGACATGGCTACACCCTATGAAGGATGCTGTTCCACACAGCTCCGTAGGATGGGTCCATGCCGCATATAAAAAGCTTCCACCCACCACCTGGACTTCCAGATAAAGATACTTAGAAGATACTTCTGTTCAAAGCATCCTATAGACTTTACAAATTTTTGCAATAACTTTGATGGTTGAAGACAACCATCCTAGAACACAATTTCTCAGACTCCTTGCCAGTTCTGCCTCACGTGTAATATCAGGTCAAACTCCAATCAGAACAGCTTTCAGATGACTATGAATCTTGAAACCAGCACTTTGTAGCGCCCCAGACCTGAGAATGATGGTAATTTCTCTTCTAGGGTAACAGATTAGTGTCTTGATGAGTCATAGCTCAGTTTCTCTGGTGAAAAAAACTTGTAGAATAATGAGACCTTAGTGCGCAATGTGGAATATAGTACATCTTAAAGGCGATGTTTTAATATTGAGATGCCTGCTCCCCAGAAACGACGACTTGAAGGTGATGCTGGACAGTAATAAAGATGCCATGAAGCTGGAGGCCATGAAGCGTATCATCACGGTGAGTTGGGTTCCATCTCCATCGTGGAATCACCCTGGAGAACATTGATGAACTGGTCATTGAGTAACAGTCAATTAGAGACGCATTCGTAAGCATGTTAGCTGCACCCGGAGACAAGGACTGAAACGGTCTCCATATGAGCATATATGGTGTTTTCCAAAGGAGTCCCCAAGCTCAGTGTCTTCTCTGTGCTGCTTATTCACGTTGCCATGGATTGGCTTCATGTTTAACTCTAGTAAACTTACTCACAACCAGTCAGTGACATTCAACTAAAGGGCATTTTTAGGTACAAAAACCCAAAGAGACAATGTGTTATCAAGATTAAGATGCACTTTTTCAATAAGATCTTCACAACTTATTTTTCTCTTATATCAAGATAACTCACATGTTGATATCAGCAGTGCACTGCCCATCCTACACGACAAAGCGCATTAGGGATTTATAAACACATCTGTCGGATCTAGTTCACCATTACTTGCAGAGTGTGGAAGAGATACTGTCTAAACTGCAGCCATTAAATACCTGGAGCTGTGTGTGTTGAGAGCCATCACCTTATGTTAATCTGTGTCCCGTCTTAGTTCTCTGTTATCTTGGGAAAACAATTCAGTTGCCTCGGGATCACAGATAACAGGCCAGACAACATAACGCACAGCATCTCAATATATCCTAATTTGAGTAATGTTGATATAATCCTTTGTGCGGCTCAACAATGAGAATAATAATTCATTAGCTATTAGAGGAATCAATACCTTTTTTATTCCCCAGATCTGTGGAGTGTAAATGTCTAATGAGCATTTCATGGTAAGAAAGTCACAAAAGCAGCAATGAAGCTAATCAGTTCGGATTTTTGACCATATTTGTACGAACACAAAAATCAAAATGTTTCACTGATTTCACTTTTACTTCCTTTTTAAAAGAAGGCTGTGTTTTTTATTTTCTTAGGTTTGAGCCAGGGAAACGGTGAAAGATCATTTTAAAAATCTGTGGGTATTTCCAGCTAAAAGGACATTTATTGGTTTTTGCAGCAGCTGCTCTAACACAGTGAGAAAGGATTAGTTTGTGTCTTTTGATGTTCCTGGTTTCCTTAGCATGAATCATACCTTATCCATTTTCTCTCAGGCTTATTAGCTTTTCTTCAGATAGCTCTGCCTTTTATTTTGTTAATTCTCTCCTGGAGCTTCAGTTCAGGGTTGATTTGAAAAGAAATGAACCTCAGCATGTCTCCCGCTCATTTAAAATGACCACAGACCTCGTACTTCAGGGACAGGGTCCTTGCTCTGCTGACCAAGACATTCACAACTGGCCACAGGCATCTCAAAGTAAACCCACAACAACAAGATATGTTGTGTAGCACAACGTACCTGAAGGGGCGGGGCTCTGCGGCAGCCAATCAAAAAGGAGCGATGTAAGCGAAAGAAAAGGCACGGCAGGGGTGGTAAATATTCATCAGCGGTGTCAGTTTCAGAGTTTCGCTGTAAGATTCCTGGGTTTAAATTATTCACAAGATAGAGGGAGATAGGTGGAAAGAACATACCACTGCAAGCCTTTTTCCATCAGCACATCATCGAGGTGGAGGAGACCATTTTTTGGCAAAGGGAGGGGCATGTGTTTCTTTCATTGTATTAATATCACACAAAGCCTCCTCTTTTTAATCCACTTGAACCATCTCTAATAAATAGTATTAATAATTAATAGTTGTTAATTATTAAACTTCACATACTTTTTTGACCATGATCTAACTGTCAATTAAAGGATGGGCAACTCTGAAGATATCCACACATAAACATGCTCATTTGTCTTTGATGATGGTGTGAGGTGTGAGGCCATTTTCGCAGCTGGATTCCGGTTTGTTGTCTGTGACCGTTGGCCTGTGTGCAGTTAATTTTTAAGCCTGCAGGTGTCATAGTGCTTAAAGAGCAATTTTCATGCACGAAGGATCACAAGGATTAGAGAAGTGTGAGAATGAGCCATGTTGTAAAAACCTCGAAGAAGTCTTTCAGAAAATTATGAAGCCATATCAATAGACGAGGTGATGACTCGGCGATGATGTCGTGTCACAGATGATGTCCAGGGGCAAGAATGCCTCCGACCTCTTCCCTGCAGTGGTGAAGAACGTGGCCTGCAAGAACATCGAGGTGAGCCTCCATTCCAAAGGGACGCATTTCTTCCATGGTCATGTGCATAATTCAATCAGGTTATTGTTTCGTAGCACCTTTGACAATTCTGTTGCCCCAAGGCGCTTGACAATAGCGTGTGGCAATCCATTACTATATCATTTATACAAAATGACACGTGAAACAGGGAGAAAGAATGAAAGCCAGAAGACAACGGAAGAGAAGAACCAAATACTCCAGCGTAAGGAGGAAAAAAACCTCTGGCGGTCCTAGTTGCCCCAGGCATGGGTGTAAGCTGTGGACAGGGTCAGATCCATCAGGGCGTCTTGGGAGTCCAAGCAGGTCTGGGTTACCCAGCAGATTGTAGACCACACACACAATGTTACGGTTCATAACACAGACACAGTGTCATACATTTATCACAGTAGTGTCTCTGCATATAAACTTGCATGTCGCTAAAATGCCTTTACCCTGCAGGTGAAGAAACTGGTGTACGTGTACCTTGTTCGCTATGCTGAGGAGAAGCAGGACCTGGCTCTGCTATCCATCTCTACCTTCCAGAGGGGATTAAAGGTCAGGTTCAGGACCTCTGCACCAAACCTCTCTTGCCAGTGCTGTGTACCTAATATCAAAGTCGTATCATAAGGGATACTGAGTTCCTGCTTTGATTCCAACAACAATCACAAAGGAAAAGGTCACTAGTTCTGGAATCTTCCATATCATCTCTATGTAAATGTAAGGAGCAGATGCCACTCAGCATTCTGGCACGGCATCCTTCACCTTCACTACCCCATAGATCCTGCTAGCACTTCTACAGCTGTCCCCCCTGTGCTGTGACCTCCCAGTGCCCTCGGTGCCTGGAAATCGGACCAGCGACGCCCAGCTAGCTCTCTGTGGTCCCTGGCAGCTCAGTTATGGGCAAGGAGGAGATGATAGGTCAGCCAACTAAGGGTAGGGGGCCGTATTCGCCACCTTGCTGAGCAGATGGGTACAGAAGGTGAATCAGTTGGGCTTGGTGATGTCCAGGAGGTAAACTAGGGCTTCGTCCTGCTCTACACAGGTTTGGCTGGTCACAGGCAACACCAAGCATCCATGATTCAAATTAGTGAAACACACGGCAAAAAATAATTATTTCAGTCACTTGTGTCTGAAAGGGTGACAGGGAGGTGCAGTGCTTAGCATTTGTTGCCTTACACCTCTGGGATCTGGGTTTGAGTCTCAACGTATGGTCTGTGTGAGGAGTTTGCATGCTCTCCCTGTGTCGTTGTCAGATGTCCTCCAGGCACTCCACTTTCCCCCCACGTTCCAAAATCATACATAGCTGTGGATGGTGTATGTGTGTCCCCCGTGATGGGTTGATGTCCCATCCTGGGTTGTTCCCTTCCTTGTGCCCATAGGCTTGGGACCCCCTGTAGCCTTGAATAGGGCATTTTCTGGCTTCAGAAAATGGATGGATGTATCTGAAATAGTGGCCATACTGGATCATCCAGAAACCAGATGGCTGAAGTTGCTCAGCAAAATAGAAAAGCAAAACAGTGGAGAAATGAATGATACCTGAGAGGAAGCTGTCAGGAGACCCTTGTGCCTGTAGATAATTGCCTCTTACTGCTCGGCCGGAATTTGTAGATGCAGCTCTGTTCTCAGATTTTACAGGTTCTGAGGAAATTAAACAATATTCCTCTCCTGTTGCCTTAGATTATCCAATTCAGCTGATCTTATTCAGTCCTCCAAAGGATTTAATGGATGTTTCTGGCTGAAACTCCTGGTTGTGAGAAGCAAAGTCTCTCCCGTGGTTTGTGTATTCCTCCCACCACCATATTTTTGTGTTTCTTAAACACTAGGTGTAAATGTGTGTAAATAACACAACACACAAACAAACCAGTGTACGAGGAACAGGTTAGACTGCTGACAGCGCCATCTCTGGACACCATTTGACACTGCTGGTTGCAAAGGCTGTGATGTATTACAATTCAGTTCCGTTAATTACAAATCATCTTATTGGCTGATGAACATGAAGCATAATATCTTTCTAGGTCTGCAGATTAGTGCCTCCTGTTGTACTGGTGTACCATCAGATCAACCAAATACTGGAAATCTGTGGGCATTAGTGTTCAGATCCAGCAGTGTGTTATACAGTCCACAATCATAGTGTTCAGTAGTGTCATTGGCTCTCCTAGGACCCCAACCAGCTGATCCGGGCCAGTGCCCTGCGAGTCCTCTCCAGTGTCCGGGTCACCATCATCGTTCCAATCATGATGCTGGCCATCAAGGAGGCCGCGTCTGACATGTCACCCTACGTGCGCAAGACGGCTGCCCACGCTATCCCCAAGCTTTATAGGTATGGCCCCTACAGGGGAGTGTATACAGGGACAGGGCCACATGGCTACAGACGCCAGCTGAAAGCTGATTGGTCCTCGGAACGCCTTCTCGCCTGTCACTCATTGATTTAAAGTATGTCATTGGCTAAAGATCAGGTTTACCCATCTGTATGAATTACGGCCCCTCATATGCCTGCCAGTTCAAAAGTTCCTGGAATCCTGCATGGTTTTACTCCCCAGATGAGAAAGCAGGATCAGGCAGTTCCTGGAGCAACTGGAAGTTAAGGGCCTTGCTCAAGGGCATAATGGTCACCTAACACCCCCAACCCAGGAATTCGAACCAGCAGCCTTCTAATCCCAGACACAGCAGCCCCCCCCCCTTCCCTGCCAGTGCCCTACTTCCCATAAGGATTCAGCTCTAGAATAATAGCCTTCACATCCATAGTGCTTTGCTGTCACCTCATGAATCCACAGGCTTGGGATAAATGTTAAAGATTCCCAGTCAGGACTCCTAACACAGTCCCAATGCAGAGAATCTGCCCACTACAAGGTGCTACCCAAGAATGTTACAGCAGAGAGTCCTTTCAGAGAGTCCCTTCAGAGAGTCCCTTCACATGCTGTCTCACCACAGACAGTCCTAGAGTTGCAGAAGTAAGATTCCTTGTGAAGCCCAGTCACATCACACACAAAGCATAGCCGTTTGTATGATGGAACATTAGCACCTCACATCTGCATCTCTGGTTTTGCCCGCAGCTTGGACCCGGACCTGAAGGAACAGTTGATCGAGGTCATCGAGAAGCTGCTCGCTGACAAAACGACAGTGAGTGCTGCACCCGACAGTGCTGTTTATTACTCTGGTCTCTCATCGCTTCATTACTCTCATGGAGTGGCTGCCTCAGCTCACTGCCAACGTAATTATTCCATATCTGCATCCCGAGGAAGCCAAGTCTCTAATTAAATTGCTAATATGTCTAATTGCACTCTGGCTCAGTGGGCAGGATGCTCCCGCACCTCTGGAGTTGGAAGTTCATATCCTGTCTCTGCTCTGTGTATGCGGTTCTCCTCATATTGTGGGGTTCTCCTCATATTGTGGGGTTCTCCTCATATTGTGCGGTTCTCCTCATATTGTGCGGTTCTCCTCATATTTTGGGGTTCTCCTCATATTGTGCGGTTCTCCTCATATTGTGGGGTTCTCCTCATATTGTGGGGTTCTCCTACCACTGACAAACTCGAATTGGTAGGCAAATTAGTGCATTCAAATTATCTGCAGTGTATTACTGCATCTCCCCTGTAATGGCATCCCATCCTGGGTGAACCCAGCCTCGTGCCCTGTGATGCACTGGCATCCCATCCTGGGTGAACCCAGCCTCGTGCCCTGTGATGGACTGGCATCCCATCCAGGGTGTACCCACCCTCGTGCCCTGTGATGGACTGGCATCCCATCCAGGGTGTGCCTACCATTGTGCCCTTTGATGGACTGGCATCCCATCCAGTATGTACCCACCCTCGTGCCCTGTGGTGGACTGGCATCCCATCCAGTATGTGCCCACCCTCGTGCCCTGTGATGGACTGGCATCCCATCCAGGGTGTACCCACCCTCGTGCCCTGTGATGGACTGGCATCCCATCCAGGGTGTACCCACCCTCGTACCCTGTGATGGACTGGCATCTCATCCTGGGTTTCCCCAGTCTGACCCTGTGATGTCTGGGACAGCAGTGGAATGCTTCTTCGGCCAGCTCCAAGACTGTGAAACTGCATATAAGCACGAAGAGAGAAAATATTTAACAATAAACATTAAACAATAATCATAAATATCCATAGATAGTGTGCCATAAAGTGACAGTGCCATGAGACAGAGACATAAAGTAGTGCAGTGAGTATGGAATGCATTTGTTAGTATTTACATGTGTAAGCACTACATGCATATGTTGAATAGGCCATTGGGACATTGTTCACGCAGGTCCCGTGAGGTATGTGTTCCAAACCATACCCCTCAGTATCTGTAATCTCCAATGAAACACGGACTTTCAAGCAGATCCGTCTGCATCTAGCCTGAGAGCACCCCCCCCCCCCTTCCCACGTACCCCCCCACAGCTGGTGGCGGGCAGCGTGGTGATGGCCTTCGAGGAGGTCTGCCCCGACCGCATCGACCTCATCCACAAGAACTTCCGCAAGCTGTGCAACCTGCTGATCGACGTGGAGGAGTGGGGCCAAGTCGTCATTATCAACATGCTCACCCGCTACTCACGCACGCAATTCCTCAACCCCAATGCCAACGTGAGTCTCCACTGTCCGCTTCATTCTAATGGCTCCTTTCCAAATCCTTTGTCAGACGCTGTGGATCTCCTCTCCCCCATCGTGTCCCTGCAGGACACCCTGATGGAAGAGACTGATGAGAAGGTATTCTATGCCTCCGATGAGGAGGACGGCAAAGACAATAAGGGAGAGAATGAGGAGACTGACCAGAAGGCCCATGTGATGGACCCCGACCACAGGCTGCTTCTGCGCAACACCAAACCCTTACTGCAGAGCCGCAATGCAGCTGTGAGTGCCAGGACATACAAATCAGGGCCAGTGTTGGCCATGTCTTAGCATCATAAAAGACTTTGGGTTTGTTTAAGCTTGTTTGAGTAGCTAAGGGCAAGAAATCAGTCTCCATCTTCCCCTAGGTGGTGATGGCTGTGGCCCAGCTCTACTTCCACCTGGCTCCCAAAGCCGAGGTGATCGTCATTGCCAAGGCCCTGGTGCGTCTCATGAGGAGTCACAGGTCAGCCCACGTGGACCGGAGAATTATGGTCTTATGAAGGGTAGGAGTACTCCCAGGTCAGCCCAGTGGAATAGGAGAGTCATGGTTATATAAAGGCTCAGAGGTCAATCCACAGGGACTGGAGAGTCATGATCTCACGGGTGGGAGGGAGGACTCCCAGGTCAGTCCACGGGGACTGGAGAGTCATGGTCTCATAAGGGGTAGGAGGACTCCCAGGTCAGTCCACGGGGATAGGAGAGTCATGGTCTCATAAGGGGTAGGAGGACTCCCAGGTCAGTCCACGGGGATAGGAGAGTCATGGTCTCATAAGGGGTAGGAGGACTCCCAGGTCAGTCCACAGGGATAGGAGAGTCATGGTCTCATAAGGGGTAGGAGGACTCCCAGGTCAGTCCACGGGGATAGAGAGTCATGGTCTCATAAGGAGTAGGAGGACTCCCAGAACTCCCATAACGGTATCATTGATATAATGCATTCTAAGAATATTAAATGTATTTTAATTACATTTATTTAATGTATCTATAATATAGTAGCAATTCCTCCAAAGCCTCCACCCTTTGTGATGGCATGTTGAGGTACTTATCAGAGCAGCACTTCCACGTGACCAGAATGACCAGAATGACTGCGTTCACCATGCTTCCCTGTCCCACAGCGAAGTGCAGTTTGTAGTGCTGCAGAACGTGGCCACGATGACCATCAAGCGAAAGGTGAGTGGCCAGACGGGTATCTTCTGGAGGAATCACTGTTGAGATAATAAAGCGGTTTAAGCTCAGAGGGAAAATAAGTCTGGCTTTAACCCTGCTAGCAGTTAGCATCCTTGCCTGGTTTCTCTGTATGGTTATGCGAATGACCTTTGGGTATGAAAATGTGCTACACAAATAAACTCGACTTTAACATTGACATGCTAAGTGTGTGCCACTGCAGTTGTTAAGAGGAGCAGAATGGAATATTCCGGACAGTGACTTCCCCTCTGCTCCACATGTGTTGCTGAGTTTTGCTCAGAATCGTTTCTTTTGCAGGGGATGTTTGAACCTTATCTCAAGAGCTTCTACATCCGGTCAACGGATCCCACCCAGATCAAAATCTTGAAGGTCACCATCAAAGCAGTATTATAATGATGATTAGCTTTTAAAGTCTTTTATTTCGTTGCATATATATTAGTTGTATAACTATTTACAATCCAGATTAAAATTCTCTATTGTGAATTCTGAATATTCCAGTCCAGGGTATGACTGTCCTACAACATTTTGGTCACATTCCGATAACTGCATTTGATGAAAACAACAGACATAATACAATTTATATAAAGAAGTAAAGACACTGCTATCATTGGCAAATCCAACATGGATGATCATACAAACAGGATCCAAGAGAACGCAAAGTGCCATGTCACAGGAGAGATGTTCAAACAGGACTAATCGCTGGTGGGTTGGGAAATGATTGTATCCGCATTTCAGCTGAAGCCTCTTTTGGTCTCTCTGCAGCTGGAAGTGTTGACTAATTTGGCAAATGAGACAAACATCTCGGTGATCCTGAGGGAATTTCAGGTAACACAGAAACACCTGCCCCTTCCTTTACGGACGCCTGTCCCATGAATGGGAGTTAATATTCCTCGTCTGAATTCCTAGGCATACATCACCAGCATGGACAAGGACTTTGTGGCCGCCAGCATCCAGGCGATCGGCCGCTGTGCCACCAACATCGGCGAGGTCCGGGAACCCTGTCTGAATGGCCTGGTGCAGCTGATGTCCAACCGTGATGGTGAGTCCCGTGCCCCCAGCTGCCACCGGGGAGCTGTGAAGCTGTTTCTGCTGCATTGTGTAACACACTCGCCATTGGTGTATCTGCTGCAGAGCTGGTGGTGGCCGAGTCGGTGGTGGTCATCAAGAAGCTGCTTCAGATGCAGCCGGAGCACCACAATGAAATCATCAAGCATATGGCGAAGCTCACAGCCAACAACCAGGTGAAGCCCTCCTCTCCCCCCCCCCCCCCCCCCCCATAGAGGTGTGATGGGGGACAGCGTGTGCCTCACTGGGTTTGCAGACTATAATCTGAAGGTCATTGGTTCATATCCCAGGGTCAGCAGTGTGATTTTAGCATTGGAGTCTTGATCAAGACCCTTAACCCAGGGTCTGGCTGACCCTGCTTTCTCAAAAAAAAAGGAAGTGTATGTTGCTAAATAAATAAAATGTAAAACTAGTGATTTATTGCTTGGTTATATGTTTGTTTTTAGTTTGTTTTTGTCACAGATTTTTATGGTTTATATTTTTACTCGTTTGCATGGCTTGATGTTGCTGAAGTATGCACTTCAACTCCCCCCCCCCCCCCCCAGCCCCCCCCCCCCCCGGAATGTGCCCCAAAACCACAACAAGTCATACTGCCCTGAGGACAGAGAAGGAGCCATTCTCCTTCTCACCATCTCCCTCCCAATGCCCTTCCTGTGACAGCCCTGCCCCTTCCTGTCTACCCAGGTGCCCATGGCGCGGGCCAGCATCCTGTGGCTCATCGGCGAGTACTGCGAGCACGTGCCCAAGATTGCCCCGGATGTGCTGAGAAAGACGGCCAAGACCTTCACCAGCGAGGACGACATCGTCAAGCTGCAGATCCTCAATTTGGCTGCTAAGCTCTACGTGACCAACTCCAAGCAGGTGACCAGGCTGCAGTCACCGTGGATACGCTGGGAAGGTGTCCCCCCTGCAACAGCTACCATTTTTAAAATAAAGTAAAATGCATATATAGTTATTATTATAGTAAATTATCTCATTATAAATACCTTCATCATAACAGTAAATTAAATAGTATATATATAATTTACAATGTCGCAGTGCAGCTTTCATAGAAAACTTTGTTTACATAGACAGCACATAACAGGAAGTAGAAAACATGGCAAACCAAAGACATACAGTGCTAAGTATCTTCCTTGAGTATTGTCCTTATGCCTTCGCGATCTGACCTGTGCTTTTGAAGATTTTTGACAACAGTGGGACCCTCTTGGTCAGTTATCAGGAAAAGTTGTGTCAGAGATATATATCCCTCAGAACGACGAAAGGTGTCACTTTTGAGTTTTACCTCATTGTGATGGTGGCTAATGCACCACATGATTACGGTCGCTGCCATACCTGATCATTAAAGTTGGCGAACCCATACTTTGTACTTCTGCTGCTGATATATCCATATTCCAGGAGATTGCTAGCCGTCATGTCGGCCACTGTCCATGGTGCTGAACCCAGATTCTGCCGCCATTGGGGAAACTCTTCCAACTCTTTTGATAGATGGTTTGGACTCATAAATCAGAGGAGGTTCTGCAAGGGGCTATTGTTCGTTATTTTGAGGAGGAGTTGTGGAGCAGAACAAACCAAAGGCTTGTCTTGTTGTGTTATTGTCTCCCTAAGAGGTGCTGGGTTGTCTAGACCGTACATTATAGCATTTGTGTTAATGGGTAAAAGTACACAGGAAATGGCATCACAGATTTTACCAGTCAGTCTAGGAAAAACATTTTGAAGCTTTTAATTTTTTTTGGGGGGGGGGGGATTTTCTTTGGTATTTTGCATAATATGAAATTTTATTACAATAAACAAAGTGTCAGTAACACTACATTAAAAACACTGAGTCAATCACTGACAGGGGTGATTCAAGGATTTATTATGGTGGGGGGGCATACGAGGGATGATAATTCACACAGGGGGTCCAGCATTGTCATTAGCCAGTGATGTGCTTTGAATCCTTGAGTGATAGGGAGGGGGAACTCTGGGGGCCAATCAGCTTCCAGCTGAGGCCAGATGTGGTCCCACCCCTGTATATGCCCCATCTATAGTTTTGCCACAATAACATGAATGGATGAATGAATCCCAAGAGCAGGTCTTAGCCTAGCCAATGATCCCCTACGTTCATGACCGGGGGCCTTATCCACTGCTGTCTGTTGACCAGCCCTTCTGAACCAGGCTGCTAACCTAGCTGTGTAGCATTTTAACACGGGGGCAGGGAGGGTCCCGTTTTATCAATTTATATTTCTTACATAAGTGTCTCTGTGGTCCCTTCCTTGCTAATTGATACTGTATGTTGGTGGAACAAATCCCCTGGTGTAGACTCCTGTGTCATTTCCTCCCCACC